>BQKN01066115.1:0-10109 GCA_022839385.1 Asparagus kiusianus
TTAGGATAACTTGTTAATTAGTTTTAATTGGCATTTAATCGGATTAGTTTAGCATAAAACCCTAATCACCCCCCCTCTAGGGTCTAACAGAGTATACTTTTCCCTTGACATCGTATCCGCACTAGACTACGCCGAGGTTGGTGAACCTATGTTATTGTATCCGCACGAGTGTGCGCTGAGGTTGGTGAACCGATGTTATTGTATTTGCACGAGTGTGCACTAAGGTTGGTTAATCTATGTTATTGTAACCGTATGAGTGTGCGCTAAGGTTTGAGAATCTATGTTATCATATCCGCACAAGTGGGCGATGAGGTTTGTGAACCTATGTTATCGTATCCGCACGAGTGTGTGCTGAGGTCGGTGGACCTATATTAACGTATCCGCACGAGTGTGCACTGAGGTTGATGAACCTATGTCTTTGTTTTTTCATGATTATGCACAGAGGTTAATATGACTATTTGTTGTTTTGAATGAGGCGTGATTAGTTGATAATTTCAGAAAAGTGGTGACTTTTATAACTTGATAGCCGAGTATTTAGCGGACGCATAATGAGACATGACTCATTGTTAAGATAATTTATGACCGAAATATTATGTTATACAAGTGCATGAGATACATATGCTGACGTTGGTTATGAGACTTTACTTACCAGTATTTCTTGCATTCAGTTCTAGTTTAAAATTAATATTTAGTTATCTACTATTTGAGAAATATGGTATATACTTGAGCATTTTCTTATTTGGATTACTTCGCTCAATGTACTATGTCTCGTGTTGTAGATTTCTAAATATTAATTCCTTTAGATATGAGGAAAATAATTTAGGTAGACTATACTTAATAGATAGAGCCCCCACTACATGTAGTAGCCCTTCCCCTAGGGACGGATGGAGGTGATCTTGTTTTAGTGCTTTGACGCTTTTGTTGATGCTCTTTTTGTTTTTATTTTCCCTTTTAGGCGGTTTAGAGCATCGGAGAGTCTCATAATGACGGAGTTCATGCATAGTCGCTATCATATGAGCTAGTAGATGAGACTCCACAGTAAGCTGACTCTATATTTAGTAATTAGAGTTTTTCTTTATTTCTCACTTTGTAAAGGCCGTGAGCTTTGAGACATTCTTAGTTGATTTATGTCGTGATACATTTATATACTTCAAAATGTCAGATTTATCCCAGACTTATTATTGGAGACATGATTTATTTATGAGACCCTCTTTCCTATATCATGTCAGCTACAGTTATTTTCTTCTATCGCCTGTTTGTATCTGCACTTTAATTTTGTTTCCACTAGAGGATATTGTTGTTATTGGTAAAACTTGTTATTGCACGGTGTGGGTGAATAGTAGGTTTGACATCTCTGGGTTTACCTTGGACTGTAGCCATGTGTGAAAACAAGGGTGTCACAGTCCATAAATAACTCCCGCCTAAGCCTTAAGCTGTTAAAAGTTTCATAGTATTTGCTCTTGCAAAGTTCTATAACTCATCGCATTATTTTGCGGAACGTACTACCTTTTCAGTCATCCTAAGAAAATACGGCTCACTAGCCTCATCGCATCACCATGCGGAACAGACTACCTCCTCGGGCATCATACAAGTATGGTATATTAGCCTCATCGCATCACCATGCAGAACGGACTACCTGTTCAGGAATCCTAAGAAAATACGACTCACTAGCCTCATCACATCAGCATGCGGAATGGACTACCTCCTCGGGCATCTTACACGTACGACTCATTAGCCTCATCGCATCACCATGCGGAATGGACTACCTGTTCATGCATTCTAAGAAAATAAAGCTCACTAGTCTCATCGTATCACCATGAGGAATGGGCTACCTATTCAAGTATCCTGTAAATGCGGCTCACTAGCCTCCTTCAATGGTATACCGATGCACTATCCTAAGCAGCACTGAGTTGTGCTCATCAACGGTATCCATACACACACATATACTATTCTAACTATTCGTCTGCTAGTCACGGTCCAAACAATACATGAAATTATCCTCTCCCGGAGATCTATGTGTGCTAAAACTCCATACATGTATGTTCATGGTCGCGCGTGTGTATGTATGGCTTGAACCTCATGTTCACAACCAAACAAGCGTGGAAACAAAAAAAACTTCATTAGCAATTTAATATATCGGGGTACTGCCCTTGAGCATCGGTCGACCAACGATGAACGTGCACAACGTGTACAACACTACAATCCACTGTCGGTCAACCGATGATAGGAGTTGGTTGATGATGCGGCATAAACATATACCAAAATTGTAAGTGTACAATTGATCAAGTTATAGTATAAAGAGTTATCGATCCCACGAGGAAGGTGTTTTGTAGGAGAAAATATAAAATCGGTTCTTATGTTGTGTGCGTGATAAATAGGAGTGATGAGTGAATGTGATTATGAAGAGATTGAGAGAGTGAAAATAGTGTGTAAATAGGCGCAAAATGTAAGTGAGAGTGGATGTGACAAAGAATGAATGTGATCAATAAGGTAAGAATGAATAAAATCGAGAAGCAAATGAAAATCAAGAATAAAAAAATAAAATTCAAGAATAAAAGAAAATGTAAAAAATTAAAGATGGTGGATTCAATTATAGATATGGGTGATCTAAAATTGAACCCACTTCTTTAGAAAAGGGTGATTCCCTAGAGGGTTCTAGCCTAAAGACGAATCAAACAAAATAAAAATAAACAAAAAAAAAACTAAACCCAAGAGGGTTCTAGCCTCAAGGTGAATAGTGTAAGAAATTAAAATCTAACTACAAAATAAATTACAAAATCTAAGCTACAAAATAAATTATAAGAATTAAATGCAAGAAAATAAATCTACTCTATAAGCATAAAATAAATCTAATCTATAAGCATGAAATAAATCTAAGACAAGAGGGTTCTAGCCTCTTGGCTATTTAACAAGAAAATGAAATCTAACTATAAGCATAGAAATAAATCTAAACTAATAAGCAATAAAAAAGAAATAAAAGAGAAAAAGAAAAGAAATGCAAACCTCTAAATAATTCTTCATCTCCATCTTCATCATCCAACAAAGAGAAGAAATATTTAAAGTGGTGAAAAAATTATTATTATTAATTGTAACAAAAAGTTACAAATTTGGAAGGCCTTCTCAATTAAGAGTAGCTCTCCTCTCCAAAAGGAGTTACAAAAATTTTCACACCCTCAACCCCTCACTCTCTACCCCTATTTATAGTAAACATCAGTAAATGAGAGCCATTGGATTGAAATCTTATCCAAAACAAGCAAATTTTAGCCTTTGATCTGTAACAGAACGATGTAGGTATCGATACCAGCATAGATGCTGGTATCGATGCTGGCATCGATGCTGGCATCGATACCCATATCCCTCCTTTCGCAATCCGCTGATTTTCTCTTTTATTTGGATTTGGCTTTGGGCTTTTGGACTTGGGCTTGGGCTCTTTCATGTATTTGCATATATTCTTTATTAATTCATGGGCTTTGTTGAGAGATGAGATTTTTGGGCTTTATTCTTCATTAACCTGCAATTAAAGATAAAAGTAATTATTAGTGATATATTTATTCATTAAAAATAGATAATGAGAGCATAAAATTATAATAAAATGTGATTATCAAATACCCCCACACCTAAACTTTTGCTAGTCCTCTAGCAAAGAAAGAAAAAGAAAATCCTAACTCACTTTCGCAGGAATCGCGGTTATATTTAGCGCATATAACAAGCCTTTAAACCCCTAGGCTACCCTAGTAGACGAGTTATAGTCTCGTGAGGGTTTGCAGTGAATATACCCATAAACTTCGGTCAACTTGCCACATTAAAGAAGTTAGTAAATAACTAAATTTACTTGATAATTGAAGCTAGTTATTACTTAGGAAAACATTTTTATATATAACTCTAAGGTATATTTCCTATAAAATCTTCTCATTATAGCAATATAAAACCAAGCCAAACTTAGAAATTTAATTTAAAAGTTTTGAAAAGAACATGCTAACTCTTTGTTTAAAATAATATTCAAGTTGCTTGATCTAAAATATTTTTCAAGACCATATATACAAAGATAACTATATATAAAACATTTATTTTATTTTATTTTATATATTTTTTATTTTTTTATTTTTTTATTTTTTTAACTCTTTCTTCCTTGGTGATTTTTCTACTTTAACGGGCTTTCTAAGCGACCATTTAACGAGTTTTTGGGCCAATGGATTCCAACCCAATTGAGCTTAGGTCATTAAGTATGGAAATACTCCTTGGGCTTAATTACTCGGTCAACTTAGGCTTTATAAGATAGAATCACCTTGAATTTAAGAGCTTTTTTTTCTTTTTGGTGCCCATTTTTTGCACTCTTCTTTTGTAAAATTTTTTATTTTTTTTAAATGTATATGTATATATATTCTAAAAAATATGTAAGTCAAGACACTTTGAAAAATTATTTTTAACTCTAAGCTAAGCATGCATACATTCCATTATTTTAAATAAAAATCTAAGTTAAGGCTTAAGTGAAGTATACTACTTTGAAAATCATTTCTTAAGAAATTTATTTAGAGTTATCATAAAAGGTAAACTTGAGTAAAAAACAAACTAGAGATTAGAAAATTTAAAATTTATCAAATAAATCAATTATTACATAACTCTTTCAATTTGGCAAGTGCCGATATTTTTATAATTTTTTTTAAGGAAAAGGAAAAAATGACAAAAATGCAACTAAAAATGTAAAATAAAGAGAAAAAATAACTAATTCCCACCCCCACATCTAAAATTTGTATTGTCCTCAATGCAAACTCTATAATGCACAGAGTAAAGCAGATAAGAAGTGAAGTACTTACATTTGATCAGCTGATAAAAATCTGTAATTACCTTTGGTGTGAGGAGGATAGAAAAAATTTATTATTCTCTTCTTTTTTTTTCTTTTTTTCTGTTTTTTTTCCTTTTTTCTCTTTTTTCTTTTTCTTTTTTTCTTTTTACAACTGAACAAGAAACTCTCAAATGCGAGAAGAATAAATTCTTTTTATTATTTTGAAATAAACAAAACAAATAATGTAGAATGAAGTGTTCAACACAAAAAGCTCGTATTCTACATTGAATCCTACCTTATTGTTAAAAATTCTTCCCGGGATTTTAAATAAATTCAGAATGATATAATCAATAATGTGAAATTCCAAGCATTTCGGGGTGTTCAATAATTCTTGCAACAGAGTAAGGTAGGTATTATTGGTGTCATGCATTTTGTATTTCTTAATGAACTCAGACTCTTGTATCGGGAAGTTTTGTTTTCTAACAACCAATTCTTCGGTAGAGTTCTGAAAATTGACACTGGCCCCTAAGTCTAAAAGCGCTTTATCAATGTGAGTATTACCAATGATACATGAAATGATGGGGGAACCTGGATCTTTACGTTTCAAATGTATGGGATTTCATAGCATTTCACTAATATTGGTGGCTAAAAAGACTTTCTTTGGAACATTTATTCTCCTCTTCTTAGTGCATAATTCTTTTAAAAATTTAGCATAAGATGGAATTTGTTCAATTACATCTAAGAGATGAATATTGACCTTAACCTGCTTGAATGTTTCTAGGATCTTCTCCTCTTCAGGGGAGTGTTTTCTAAGCCTGAGTCTATCTGGAAAAGGAGCAAATGGTCTAAACCTATCAAAAGCAGGCTCAGGTTCAGGTTCAGGTTCTTGGTCATCTGAGGATGGTGATTGTTGAATAGATTCATCAGAAGGAGAAGGAGAAGGAATTTGTACTGGATCAAAAGTTTGACTTGGGGGAGTTCTCACTTGATTATCGACCTGTCTACCTGACCGAAGTGAATGGATTGCATTCACTTGAGCTTCATAGGATGAACCGCATCCTGTATCCTTAGGGTTGACCACGAGTTAACTCAGAAATTTTCCTTTCTCTCTTTCACCCACGACACTAGCTAGTTGACCAAGCTGGGATTCTAATCTAGCTATAGCTTGAGTGTTGGAGTTGAGCATTTGTCCGGTTGATTACATAAAGGAATTCAGAGTGCTGGATGTTTGAGTCAACATATTCGTGGTTTGAGTGGAGGCCTTAATTATGGTTTCCAAACCTCTTTCCAAGAAATTGAGACATTTATCCTGATCTGGATTGTGAGGAGTTTGAATTACAGCTTGATGAAGAGGAGATTTATTTTGATACGGCAGATTGGATTGTTGAAATTGTGGATGAGAATTGAAAGGAACTGTGTTTCCCCTAGGAAAATGTTGGGTCAAAGCGGGTGTAAAGTTTTGAGTTCCGGGAGAATTTCTTTGATTCCATGCAACGTTAGGATGATTTCTCTAACCTGGATTGTAGGTTGGAGAGAATTGATCATTTGCAGAACGCTGGAATGCAGCGTTGACCTGTCCTAATGGTTGATTATTTCCTAAGAGAGGACATTCTTCTGAAATATAAGATGGTGACAAACAGTTATGACATCCTAAGGCTGAAACTTGATTAATTTGAGCCGGGGCTCTTTCCTTGATTTCTAAAGATTCTAACCTACGTATGACTGTGGCCATCCTATTTCAGATGCAATGTTCGACTCTAAGGAAATACCACTGGATTTGGGTTGGAGAACTGATGACACTCGGTCATCACAGTGTTCCCATTGCATGGTTTTTTTAGAAAGACTCTCTAAAAACTCCCAAGCTTCATCAACGTTTTTCCTCATGAAATCCTCATGGCACATTGATTCTAAGGAAGTTTTCGTAGAATAATCTAATGCTTCATAAATTATTTGGCATAATCGCCATTTTTCTAAACCGTGATGAGGACATTGGATGAGAAGATCTTTAAATCGGTCAAAATACTTCCAAAAGGGTTCTCCCGAGACAATTTTAAAATTCATGATACTGTTTCTTAGCTTCACCGTTTTATGGATAGGAAAAAATTCTTAAGAAAAACGGTGATAAATTCCTCCCACGTAGTGATGGAATTTACGGGTACGCTATACAGCCATTTTTTTTTCTTTGTCTTTGAGAGCAAATGGAATAAATCTGAGTTTGATCGCATCTTTTGTTAATTCTCTCATTTTAATCATAATACACACTTCCTTAAATTTCGAGATAAAAATATATGCATCTTCTGTTTCATTTCCAAGGAATTTGGGAAGCATGTTTATGTAATACGGTCTAAGCTCAAAAATTATTCCATTTGTTTCGGGGAGCCTAATGCAAGAGGGGATTGCATTCCTAATGGGATAGCACATATCATGAAGAACGGGTGGATTAGGATGCTTCATTTCTATGATTGGTTCAAAGCGAATTAATCGATGTGTATTATCCCTAATCCACTGTTACATACACCAAAACTATTTCTTTTTATATTTTTTTAAAGAAAGAAAAAAATTAGTTTTTTTATGAGAAGAAAAGGATAAAGAAAAATCCTAACTATAACAAATCAAAGCAATCACTTTTCAATCACTCTAATTCTAGGGTTTAGCCTAACTCACTAGACCAGCTCCTAACCAAAAACTCCTACAGTGAAAAGATTAAAGCTTTATCCAGGTAGTTAGCCATGTAATGATAGTACTAGAGGGTGATCAAAGATCAATTAAGTAACTCTTTCCTTGAGGAGCGCTTTACGCAACCCCTAAACCTTGCCTTAGACACCAACTAATCTGAGAAAACTTAAACCGGTTCACTTCAGGATTTCTTGTTCCTTATTGAGATCGATTCCTTAGGGCCAACGTCTAATGAGTTTTATTAGGCTTGGGTAGTGTAGTAAGGAATTAGTAATTTTTGGGCTAAGGAAAGGATGATGAAATCCCTCACCTTATCTTGATTATGGGGTTTTTCCCTTAAAAATATTTTTAAGTGTGTGCCAAATCAAGTGCTACAATCACTTTGGTGAATTCCTACACTATATGAAATGCAACCCTAAAAATTAAAAGCGACTAAAAAGGATGATAAAAAGAGATTCTTTATATTTTTTATTATGGTTAACAATCAAACAACTATGAGAAGGGGGAACACTGTTTGAGTTTATTATCTTGTTAGTTAATGTCCAAGTGAAAGATGAATTTTATTATGGTCAACAAAATAATTTTTTTTAAAATCCTAATTGTCTCTAATTGTGAAGCTAACTAAAAGGGGTGGAATTAAAACGCTAGAAAGAAAACTTACCCGAAAGCAAATCTTCAAATCCTAGTTCTCCAATCCGCTATCTTCAAGCTCTAAGCGTTTCCTTCACAATAAACACACAAGTTAAAGAACCAAAATAATTAAAACCTACTTAAGCACCTTCCCCGACAACGGCGCTAAAAACTTGATGCGGCATAAACATATACCAAAATTGCAAGTGCACAATTGATCAAGTTATAGTATAAAGAGTTATCGATCCCACGAGGAAGGTGTTTTGTAGGAGAAAATATAAAATTGGTTCTTATGTTGTGTGCGTGATAAATAGGAGTGATGAGTGAATGTGATTGTGAAGAGATTGAGAGAGTGAAAATGGTGCGTAAATAGGCGCAAAATGTAAGTGAGAGTGGATGTGAAAAAGAATGAATGTGATCAATAAGGCAAGAATGAATAAAATCGAGAAACAAATGAAAATCAAGAATAAAAAAATAAAATTCAAGAATAAAATAAAATTCAAGAATAAAATAAAATGCAAGAAATTAAAGATGGTGGATTCAATTATAGATATGGGTGATCTAAAATTGAACCCACTTCAAATTGCAAGTGCACAATTGATCAAGTTATAGTATAAAGAGTTATCGATCCCACGAGGAAGGTGTTTTGTAGGAGAAAATATAAAATCGGTTATTATGTTGTGTGCGTGATAAATAAGAGTGATGAGTGAATGTGATTGTGAAGAGATTGAGAGAGTAAAAATGGTGCGTAAATAGGCGTAAAATATAAGTGAGAGTGGATGTGACAAAGAATGAATGTGATCAATAAGGCAAGAATGAATAAAATCGAGAAACAAATGAAAATCAAGAATAAAAAAATAAAATTTAAGAATAAAAGAAAATGCAAGAAATTAAAGATGGTGGAATCAATTATAGATATGGGTGATCTAAAATTGAACCCACTTCTTTAGAAAAGGGTGATTCCCTATAAGGTTCTAGTCTAAAGGCGAATCAAATAAAATGAAAATAAACAAAAAAAACTAAATCCAAGAGGGTTCTAGCCTCAAGGTGAATAGTGTAAGAAATTAAAATCTAACTACAAAATAAATTGTAAAATCTAAACTACAAAATAAATTACAAGAATTAAATGTAAGAAAATAAATCTACTCTATAAGCATGAAATAAATCTAATCTATAAGCATGAAATAAATCTAAGGCAAGAGGGTTCTAGCCTCTTGGCTATTTAACAAAAAAATGAAATCTAACTATAAGCATAGAAATAAATCTAAACTAATAAGCAATAAAAAAGAAATAAAAGAGAAAAAGAAAAGAAATGCAAACCTCTAAATAATTCTTCATCTTCATCTTCATCATCCAACAAAGAGAAGAAATATTTAAAGTGGTGAAAATTTTATTATTATTAATTGTAACAAAAAGTTACAAATTTGGAAGGTCTTCTCAATTAAGAGTAGCCCTCCTCTCCAAAAGAAGTTACAAAAATTTTCACACCCTCAACCCCTCACTCTCTACCCCTATTTATAGTAAACATCAGTGAATGAGAACCATTGGATTGAAATCTTATCCAAAACAAGTAAATTTCAGCCTTTGATCTGTAATAGAACGACGTAGGTATCAATACCAGCATCGATGCTGGTATCGATGCTGGCATCGATACGGGTATCGATGCTGGCATCGATACCCATATCCCTCCTTTTGCAATCCGCTGATTTTCTCTTTTATTTGGATTTGGCTTTGGGCTTTTGGACTTAGGCTTGGGCTCTTTCATGTATTTACATATATTTTTCATTAATTCATGGGCTGTGTTGAGAGATGAGATTTTTGGGCTTTATTCTTCATTAACCTGCAATTAAAGATAAAAGTAATTATTAGTGATATATTTATTCATTAAAAATAGATAATTGTTCATGGGAAAATTCGTTACTTTCTTCATTACTGATTCCATTGTACACTCTTGGTAATTGTTTATCGATTACAAAGATCCGGTCTTTTTATAAGATCCGGTTACAACGAAAATCAAATA
>BQKN01066121.1:0-12544 GCA_022839385.1 Asparagus kiusianus
AGTGTAATTGTCACTAGCATATGTGGAAAGATATACATATCCCCAATCTTGCACGTGTTTCAATGTGCGAGTCTAACCTTGTGCCCTCTAGTCATCTAACATGTATAGATAAATAATAAATCACTAAAATCTAACATCAAATAATCGAGGCAACTCCTCGAACATGCAACAGTATGCACAAAATTCAACATGCACAAACAGTGCGGCGGTCGACCGCAGAGGTCACTCCGGTTGACCGCGCAAAGAGCATAACTGACTGCTCAACAAAAACACCTCGCGGTCGACCGCCGCGTCCACTGCGGTCGACCGCGCATAGGGCAGACATACTCTGCCCTTCTGCGCGTCCAGCGGTCGACCGCGAAACAGGCAGAGAGTTATCTACAGGTTCTTTGTCCGTTTCACGTACTGATGCAATGACTCAAATATTTAAATCTTAAACATGTACAGGTGCTGTATACACATAATTTGAACAATGTTAAATATGCATAAACAATAGAAGACAAAAACTATTATATAAAATCTATTATTAAAATCCCTAAACATGTTTATGCATATCAAAGCGTTGTGAAAACAGTAAACTTGCATCAAAACTCAGAGTTCAAAGATATAAATTTTAGATCCGGATCTATTACAGAAAATTCATTGGTGAGGTTGTTTTCAAACTGAAATATTTGATTTTCGCATCATATGCTACAAGAACTATGCATATATGTAAACTAGCATTTTGGGCTCAATAAATCTCAATAAAATTATTAGAAAACCCATAAAAACGTGGGTGAAGGGTTGGGAGAGATGTCACTCGCCTGAGGGGGTTGATGAACACCCAAAAATGAGTGAGAAAGGTCCTCCTTCAATCTGAACAGCGAAACTCCACCAAAAATCCTTCGAAACGCCCCAAAAACGTCAAAATCCGAGCTAGGGTTTAGAGAGGAGAGAGAGAGGGTGGCTGAGGCTATTAGGGTTCAATAGACGGTTCTGAGAGCTTCAAAACGAGTATATATACTTAGGGTAACAACCGGGTTTGGTATAAGCAAAACCCAACCCGAAACAGAGCTGACAGAACCAGGTTCGTCCACCGGTGGACCGCAGCGACCACGGCGGTCGACTGCTCAGAGTTCTGGGCCATGCTAAGACTGGGGTTCGGTAAAAAGATTGTAACTTTCTCGTAAAATCTCAGAATAAGGTGATCTAAGATTTGTTGGAAAGCTCTTGAAGAGACCTACAACTTTGATCTTATACACTTTTCCAGATTCTAAATGAAACAGTATATAAAACATAAAAACTCTCAACTGGTCAAAATTCTCAGATTCTCACTATTTGCCTTTGTGCATGTTTTGTGTATTTACACTCGTATATTCACAAATATACATTGAATTGATCTCAAATCAATTCCTATCATACTCAAACATCAAAATACATTATTTTCATCATAACATATTTATAATTATTTATCACCCTATATTCATATTTTCGGGGTTTTACATAAATGTGAAAAAGAGAACTGTTGTTTGAATTTATTATCTTGTTAATAGTTGTTCAAGTCGAGGGTAGATCTTATTAGAGTCGACAAGAGAAATTTTTTTATTTTTATTAGCTACTAATTGTCGCTAATTATGAGAAACTAACTAAATGGTGAAATTAAAAATATTAGAAAGAAAACTCACCTTTGCAAGTAAATCTTCAATCTTCAATCCCCAAACTTCTTCTTCAAATTTCTTCACAATTAAATACACAAATCAAAGAACTAAAATAGAAAATTCTAATTACAAGCACCTTCCTTGACAACGATGCAAAAAACTTGAGGGGCATAATAAGCATGCAATAAAATTGCAAGAGGATAACTATTAATTTATAATATAGTTAAAATACAGATCCTACGAGCAAGATATGTAGGAAAAATTCTAAATTAGTTAGAAATATATATGGACAAAGAGGAGTAAAAGTGTAAAGATATAGAGAGTGTATGATTAATTACAAATAAAAAAACTAGAACAAGAGGGGAGAAAATGACGAACAAATAAAAAAAATAAAGAATAAACAAATAGAAGAAATAAAGAATATAGAAAAGAACAAAATCAAGAAGAGAAAAAATATTTGAAAATAAAAATAAATAAAAAATGGAGAAAATCAAGTAGAGAAGATAGGAATCTTAAAAAGAATTCACTAGTTAATTTCATTTAGGATTTTTATGAACTATTCTCCTTTTTATCATATTTTAGTTTAGATTTACTAAGTATGGCTTATCAAACTACTAAAAAGAAACTATAATCTATCAAATTATTATCCAAAAAAACTTTATTTATGAAAAGAATAATAAATAGATAATAATTTTAAAATTCATAAGTATAACCTATAAAACCACTCAAGATAAGCATGAATTATCAAATTCTTATTCTACTAGTTAGTTTTCTAGCTAATTATCTTAAATATGATCATTTTATGTATAAGAGAGCAATCCATAATTATAAAATAAATAAAACTACTTCAATACAAGTTTAGAAATCCTGCAAGATTTAGTTACTCATTTTACAAGATAATAATAAGAAAATAAAATAGAGACTAGAAAGCATAAAAGAAAAAAAATCTAAATTATAAGAAAAATAAAAACTAACTATAAAAATAAGAACAAAAACCAAAAAATAAATATCTAAACTATGATTATAAAGACAATCTAAGAAAAATAAAAGAGCGTAAAAGTAAACCAACACTACAAAAGGAAAATACAAGAAATAAATTCTACAAAGTAACAAATAATGAAAGAGCATGAAAGTAAATCTACATTACAAGGCATAAAATAAAGCTAATCTTCCAACATAAAAATAAAAAGAACATGAAATCCTAAAACTTGAATTTGTAAAATAAGAAAATAAAAGAGACGAAAACTTACATTGCAAGATGTGGACTCTTTGAATGTAAATCTTCAATCTTAATCTTTATCAACAAAGAAGAAGAAGAAAATTTAAAGGAAGAAATTTTTTATTTATTACAAATAAAAGTTTATAATTTTGGAATGTCTTCTCTATTAAGAGTAACTCTCCTTTCAAAATGGAGTTTTTTATTAAAAAAAATCATACTCAAAACCCCTCACCCTCTACCACTATTAATAGCCTACAGCAATTATAAGAGTCATTAGATTTGGATTGAGCTCTAAGGAATAAATTCAGCTATATATTGTTTCTGTTACGAACCCATAGGTCAACCAATCGGTTAGCCAATCAGTCGACTAATTAGTTAGCCAATCAGTTGTTTGACTGATTGGCCAATCGGGGGTTAATAATAAATGTGATTCATTGTTTGACTTGTTGACCCGATTTTTTCTTGATTTATTGGGCTTTTAAGCCTCCTCTTGGATTGATCTTGGGCTTCAATGAGTGGTAAAAAATGAGAAAAATTGATTATTTTGGGCTCTTATTCATTAATTTTTTATTTCCTTCAAATTAAGATACAAATACATTATTAGTGACATATTTATTCAAATAAAATAGATAATGAGAATATAAAAGTTTAATAAAAATATGATGATCAATTAACCACTCTAAAAGAAATTTTATTTTAAAAAGAAAATCCTCCTTCACTGTGGATTATGAGTGCTATAACACTCAAGTTGAAAACTTGCAACTTTTATTATGAAACTTCATCTCTAGAATTTTTACAACAGTATTGTACTCCCTAAGTTATGTTTTATCTTGAGACTATGTTAGTTAAATCTAATATTTATTTTCACACGGATTAACATTTGGATTCACTTAATATAGCACATACTAGTGTTTGTTTTAGGAGGACTATGACCTCTCTAACTAATATTATAATCAGAATAACTTTTTTCCCTTGAATCAACTAATATCATATTAGTGCATCCAGTGGCCTAGCCAAGTTTTTGAATGCATGGTGTCTTATATAACGTATGAATTAATTGATGTATGCAATTCCCAAAATAATCCTCTCTAGAGGTGTCCTTTCCTAGTTCTAGTGGTGTTGTAAGTAGTACATACGCATAAAAATAAGTAAACATATTTATAAAGTTGCAATCTAGTGGTGTCCCGTGACACCACTAGACATTATGTAGCCCCGCCACTAAGGGGCTGTTTGTTTCAATTTTTTTTGGGATATAGGATGGATTTCAACTTTTGGGATGTAAAAAGTGAATTTTTTGGGTTTTGGGTTTCCATAAACTTTGTTTGTTTGAAAAAAAATTTAGAGTATTGAATCCCCAAAACATAAAAAAGTATTATATTTTAGGATATGGGAAATCCTAAAAAAAGAGTGGATTTGGGGTGGATCTCTGACAAAACGAGTCAACCTCATCTCGTGATCCTGAAAACCCATCACATACACTCACCGCTTTCCCCCTCTCATTTTCGTCACCCTCCTCTTTTACCCGCCATCTTCTTTTCCCCGCGAAAACCCTACATCTCGTTCCCTCCTCTCCGCGTCGACGCCACCCCCTTCCTCCTCTCCGCCCTCAAGCTCAGCGGGCTCCGCCTCCTCCTCAGCGTTCCCAACTCCCAGCTCCACCGCATGTCTCTCCTCAGCTCCCTCTAACGATTTGGGGGTAAATTAATTTGGGGATTCTATTGTTTCAACCGAACTTCTCTCAGCCCGAACTGTTCTCCGACCGAACTACGCCTCCTCCTCTGCAGGTAAATCTTGTTCCCTTTCTTCGTAAATTAGGGCTTCTTTGTAAATTTGTCATTTGGTGAAAATGTTCTGGAGTTTCTGTGAAATTAATTTGTGGATTATATGTGAAATTGATTTATGTTTGGTGAAATTGGGTTGGCACAATTGTTAGTCTGTGAAAGTTATGACAGATTTGGGGACAAAATTGTTCTCGTTTCATTGCTTGGATTTGGATTTTAGGACTTTTAGATCATTTAAAGTTGTGGAAGATCTGGGGACAAAGTTGTGGCAGATTTGTGGAAGTTGTGAGCTTGTTTCAGACTCAGGTTGTGCTAGGCACAAATTGTTTCAGATTCAGTTGTTTCATTGGTTTCTTGTGAGCTTGTTACAGGGTTTCTTTGTTTCAGATTCAGTTTGTTTTCCACGATTTGCTTGCGAGCTTGTTTCAGATTCAGTTTGCTTCAGATTCAGGTTGTTTCAGATTCAAGTCTAAACTTCAGATTCAGTTTGTTTTCTAATGGTTTCTTGTGAGCTTGTTACTGAGCTTGTTATTTGAGTTATAGCTTGTTACTGAGCATGTTTTTGAAGGCTTGTGAGCGTGGTTGTTTCAGATTCAGTTTGTTTCAATGGTTGCTTGTGAGTTTGTTACTAAGCATGTTTGTTTCAGATTCAGTTTATTTTCTAATGGTTGCTTGTGAGCTTTTTACTGAGCATGTTTGTTTCAGATTTAGTTTTTGAAGGCTTGTGAGCTTGCTTGTTTTCCATGGTTTCAGCCTCCATACTCAAATTCATCATGCACTAGCCATGTATCTGTTTCTTAAGCTCTCTGCCTCCATTACTAAATAGTACACATATCTGGGCTTAGTTCATGCCAGAAACTTTAAAAACGGGATATTAAACATTGCATTCATAATTTTTCTCTTAGTTTCTTGGAATTTGTAAGATTGGGTTCATCTATTTTATGTATTTATTAAGGTTAAATTCACTTAACTCCTTGAACATTGTTGATTTCTATTTACTATATGAGGACTTGTTTAAGATTGATGCATAGTATTTATATGTGGAATCTCTTTTTAAAACAATATAGATGGACGATATTAATGAAGAGATGTTAATGAGGATGGCTTCTAATGCTACTATCTCTGCGGTGATTTGTGTGTTTGCTTGTTTGATGAGGATACGTAGTAGAAGGAAATCAATCACTTATCACCCTAAGGTGAAAAACAAAGATAAGATAGAATCTAGAGTTAGGCACATAAGTCGTGTGTTTCATGGCTATGATGAGAGTTTTAGGGCTTATGTTAGAATGAGTCCGCGTGCATTTCATAATCTTGTTAGAATAATGAGATATACAGGCCTACAAAAAGATTCACGGGGTGTTAAAGTAGAAGAATAATTGCTCATGTTCCTTAATATATTAGGCCATAAAACAAGAAATAGAATTGTTAGGTCACATTTCATAAGATCGGGGGAAACCGTTTCAAAATATTTTAACAAGTGCTTGGAAGCCGTTGGTCGTTTAAGGGGGCGGTACATGAAGCAAGCACCAAGTGAAGTATCGCCAGAGATTGCCACTAACCCATTATACTATCCTTATTTCAAGGTAATCAGTATTATAACATAACTACTCATAATATAACAGTTAATTTTACCTTTCTATTATTATTAACTGTTTAATGTATCATATAGGATTGCATTGGCATGATCGATGGAACCCATATCGACGCCATGCTTCCCGCTAGCCTTGTTGCACGTTTTAGAGGTCGTAAAGGTGTAACTCAAAATGTTCTAGCAGCATGCACTCCTAACAAGTTATTTTCGTATGTTCTAGCTGGATGGGAGGGATCCGCAAATGATTATAGAGTTTTGCAAGACGCGTTATCTAGACAACAACCTCGTGGATTGAGAGTTTACGACGGTAATAAATCTCGTAAATAAAGTATGTCTACTTAATTACAATTAAAAAATATACTAAATTTATTTTTGGTAATTGTAGGAAAATATTATTTGTGTGATGCGGGCTACACTACTATGCATGGCTTTATCTTCCCATATCGAGGAGTGCGGTATCATCTAAATGAGCACAAGGGTAGGCCAATCAATAATAGATAAGAGTTGTTCAATTTAAGACACTCATCCCTAAGGTCTAAAATTGAATCAACTTTTGGGGCATTGAAAAATCGTTTCAAAATCCTATCCGCGAAGCCACATTACCCTTTTCCAACTCAAGTTGATATAGTTATTGCATGTACTATACTTCATAACTACATCGCCATAGAAGACCCGGGAGATGAGTTGTTGCATGAGGACAACCATATTGAAGAGGATGGAGATGAAATAGCAAATGAAGGTGAAGAGGGGGTTGTTGACTTTACTCAAACTATGACACAAAGAGAGGAAAAAGAATCAAGAAATGAATGGAGAGCAAAGAGGGATCAAATTGCAATTGAAATGTGGGAAGATTATTGTGATAAATATCGCGGTGGAGACACAACCGAAATTGGGATGTAATTTAAGTTATATTTTCCATGTATCATTGTACTCGTTGATATATTGTCAACTACCTCTATGTTTAATTTTGTGCTTGTTTGCAACCTTGATTATATGAGTTGCTTGGCTTGTTTGCATATTGGGTTTTCATGCTTGTGGGTTATTTGAGTTTTTCGAATTTAGCTATGATGATTGGGCTTTATGAATGCTACTTTTTGATGTTCGTACTTTATTATTGTCCTAACATGAGGTTTGAAATTTGCTATTTGTCTGTTTTTATTTGTAGCAATCAGTCATGGCAGATTCTAATGAAAGTGATTAGTTCAATAATACTTCACCCAAAACACCAACAACACCCACTTATCCATACTTCTCGGCTCGCCCACCACCTATTACACAACCATTCCCTCTGCCCCAATACATTGCTCCACCGACTTATCCATCTTACAATCCTTATGATATGAACTACTCATTTATGACTCAACAACCCATGTCGTTTGTGAATATGCTTAACAGTGGCCACCCACTTATCCATACTTCCCCTAGTACCCATTCAAGTGAGACTCATTCTTTGAAGAGGCCATTTGCAATTGACCTTGAGGCTGACGCTACCTCACCAAGTAAAAGTAAGAAGCGGCCAGTTACTAAAAGAAAGATGCCACCAAAAGTCTTTAACAAGAAAGAGAATACAAGGGGGGTGCCTAATGCCAAATGGACTGCAGAGAATGATGATGTGTTAATCCCCTTCCTTGCTCAGATGGCAAAGGATGGTCTCAAAGTTGATAAAAATTTTAAGGTGCTTGCATATCGAAGAGCTGCAGAGGAGGTCAACAAGAAGTGTGGCACTGAGTTCACAAAGGAGAATGTCATGAATCATGTCAAGTCATTGAAGGGTAAATATTTTGATATGCGTACCGTCATGAACATGAGTGGAGCTGGTTATGATCCACAAACTAAGATTGTCACCATGGATCCAGATTGTTTTGGTAGGTGGACACAGGTAATATTTTTGATAAATAAGCTTGTTTGAATATTTATTTCTGAGTATCTGATTTTCAATATTTCATTGTATAGGACAAAAAATGCAATAGCTCTAGATTGAAGGAGTATTTGAACACTCCTCTCATTCACTATGAGAACTTGTGTTATATCGCGGGAGATGACCAAGCAAAGGGTGATTTCACCAAAGATATGACTGAAAAGCTTGGATCTAGACAACATGATACAGATAGAGATGAGTGTTTTCGCTAAAAGTTGCCTTCATTGTCGAATTCATTATAATATTGATTGCTTACAACGAATTCAAAATATTCAATAAAAAATAAATGAAATAAAAAGTTACAACTCTCTCAAAAATAACGCAAGATCCGTTCGTCGTTTCTTGCTTGCGTGGGTCTTTAGCCGGTGACAGGGACATCGATATCCGTGGACTACCTGACGTCACATGCAAAACGGACTTAAAACAATCCGCATGTAAGCCCGATTCAAACGGTAATCGGTAAGAGCACGTCAAATCCGTTGAAGGCTGAGGATTTGCCAAAAATCCTAAGTCAACGTCTGATACACGTCGTTGCTTAGTCTTTTCACAGGAGAAAGACGAAGTCTACGTATTCAATATCGTAGCACTAAAAGCGTTAACTCTTTTAGCTTAACATCACATGCGGAACGGACTTAAAACAATTTGCATACTAGCCCGACTCAAACGGTAGTCGGTAAAGGCTAATCAAACCCGTTGATGGCTGAGAATTTACCAAAAATTCTATAAATGCAAGTCATTGACGCATCATCTTCATTAGTTGGTCTCGTGACTTGAGCATCCAACAACTTCAGGATAAGATCCATAACTGCAGATGAATCAACTTTCATAGTTGGTCCTGCAACTCCGACATTTAGGACCGTCATGCTCTAATACCTTAAGAGCTTAAACTGTGTATACTCCAGCAAACGTACGAGTATAAACTGTGTTAACGTCTGGCGATCCGAAACCCTAGGTCAATGTCGGTCAACGCGTAACCCTAGGTCAACGTCAATCAACACGTTGCAATGAAAAGTTAACATCAGGCGATCCAAAATCCTAGGTCAACGCCGGTCAACGCGTAACCCTAGGTCAACGCCAGTCAACGCGTTGTGACAAAAAGTCAACATATGGAGATTTGAAACCCTAAGTCAGCACGATGCGGCGGAGATGGTCAGTTCTAAGTCAACTTAACGACACGAGCCAAACTCAACTCATCAGTTTTAGATTTGAGATTTTGACGACGGCCAGACGATAAACGTAGCGTCAGGAGAACTTCGGCTATTCGTCAAAATATCGAATAGATTAAAAATTGAAGGAGTCAAGAATCAAAGCTAATTACAGGTCCTTTTACACCGACTGAAGGTTGGACCGATCACATCCAAAGTATTTCAGGCTCGTCTATAAAAGAAACGAGACTAAAACACTTTGGAGGGGGTACCTTTAAGCATCAAAAATTGCCTATAGGTCTCCGCACATGGCTCAAGACAGAGAGAAGATGATGAACATCACTATCCGAGTCACAGGAGCTCATTTGACAACGACAAATGCACGAAGTGAGTTGACAGACCATGCGAAATGATGGAACTTCAGAATAATGGAAACACGAGTTTATCGGGAGTCCTGCGTCGCTTACAAAAGACAAAACGACGCTCCTATCCCAGCTTAATCCACAATGATCTCATCATCAAAGCTTATAGGTCTCCTCGCCGGCTTTTCAACATACTTTGAATCACTCAAATCCGAGTTCGGATGAAGAAGTTACGGAGAAAATGGACGGAACGCCCAAAACGGCTCCACAAGGTCCAAGACACCTGTGAGTGTCTCGGCCATGGCCGAGACACTTATGAGTGTTTTGGGTATTTTGATCATAACTTTCTCATATGATCTCCAAATGACCTGATCCAAGATGCATTGGAAAACTAACAAAGAGATCTACAACTTTCATGTTTTGAGTTTCTTCAGATTCGAATCAAACCATGGTCAAAACAGCTCCATAAGGTCTGCGACACCTTTGGGTGTCTCGGCCATGGCCGAGACACTTGTAAGTGTCTCGGGTATTTTGATTATAACTTCCTCATATGATCTCCAAATGACCTGATCCAAGATGCATTGGAAATTTGACAAAGATATCTACAACTTTTATGTTTTGTGTTTCTTCAGATTCGAATCGGATCATCACTAAAATCGCTCTACAAGTTCCAAGATACCTTTGGGTGTATCGGCTTCGCCGAGACACTCATGGGTGTCTCGGCCAATCCGAGACACCAATGGGTGTCTCGACCAATCCGAGACACCTATGGATGTCTCGGCTTGGCTGAGACACCTTAGAGTGTCTCGGCCAAGCCAAGACACCTTTGGGTGTCTCGGGTTAGCCGAGACACCTCTGGGTGTCTCGCCGAGTCCCGGGACGTAGTCCTACGCGTTCCGTCCATTTATACCGTATCTTCGTCGTCCAAACTCGGAATCATGTGATTCAAAATGCGTTGGAAATCCATTGAGAAGATATACAAGATCCCATAATTGAATTATATATGAAGTGGACAAGACATGAGAGTCTCTCCGCCCTTTTGCAAGCGATACGGGGTTCCCGATCAGCTCGTGTTTCCGTCACTCCGAAGTTCCATCGTTTCGCATGGTCTATCGACTCACTTCGTGCGTTTGTCGTCATCAAATGAGCTCTTGTGACTTGGATAGTGATGTTCATCATCTTCTCTCTGTCTTAAGCCATGTGCGGAGACCTATAGGCAATTTTTGACGCCTACAATGAGGATCATGTAACACTTAGTGATAATGAGGTTGATTTGTCCTCAAGCCCACGACTTGAGCCTGAGAAATCAATTGGGCAAAACCATAACTCTCAAGGTAAAAAATTAAAGGCTTCTAGTGGGGTAGCTTCTGCATCAATTGATACATCAACTCCTAGGAAGAAGAGTAGCAAGGCTAAAGAGGATAAGACTCTCATGCGCGGTTTCATTGACACGATGTCGTTCTCAATTCAAAATCAACATGTAAATCAACGTGTTATGCATTGGAGTAAGACCATGGCGAATGCTCTAATGACGCATGAGAATGAATTTTCTGAGGGGTATCGGATAAAGTGCTTGATTACTTGTATGACCATGAATCAGAATCTAGGAGGTTGATCATCAAAACCAAAAATTCTCAAAAGCTATTTATAGAGAATATTATCAACGAGCAAGGGTTTGACTTATGAAAACTTGATATTGCACTACTTTTTTTGAAGACTTGACATATCCATTGCTTTTGTAAACTCATTGTATATTTAACAACTTAATGATGTAACTAATTTTGCAAGTTGAACACTTAGTGGTGTAGCTTTATGTTACTAATTATGTAAGTTGAACACTTAGCGGTGTAACTTTATGCACATTTCACTACTTTTGCTAATTTCTTGCATATTTCACTACTCTAATTGCAATCTCATTATAACTTTGGTTCTTTTGCAGGTTTATATAAATATGATTGGATATGAATACCTACATTGCACGATATGTATTAGTATGGCTACATGGTTGTCTTCAAAGTGTGCAATGATGATGGGTTTGGTTAAGAGAATGCAATCTACAATATTTTGCTATGTTTAGGTAGGGCAATCTAGGATGAGAATGCAACCTACATTGCAATTACAATGTTAGGTGAGGCAATCCATTCATGTGATTGCAACCTATATTGCATTTACAATGTTAGGTGAGGCAATCCATTCATGTGATTGCAACCTCCATTGCAACATCATTGTTAGATGAGGCAATCCATGTATTCAATTTTAATACCTATATCTGAGCCCCTACCTTGGTCACAAATATTGGGGAATTACAACACACTGTTTTTCAATTACAAATTGTGCTATTGTTGGAATATTATGACTTTTTTGCAGACTGGTTATATGCAGCTTGCTTGTTTGCATTTGTGGTTATATGAGCTGCTTCCGTGATGAACTTGGGGTATTGCAAACTGGTTATTTGAGCTGCTTCTGTTGCAGGTTTGGTTGCTTGTGAGCATGATTGTTTTCCATGGTTTCAGCTTGTCACGCCCCGTTTCCCAAAATACACGGGAATCGGAACGTGAACAAGCCCACGACGTATTAGATTAAGAAGAAATATACACTATTATTATTTTTTTCTTTTCTTTTCTTTTTCTTCTCAACCTAATACGCTAAGCGTCAAATACGTAAATCTCAATCACAGGTCCCCGATCACAATAGCAAGAGTATAAAGACAATCCAGAATGAGAAATAAACATATCATCCATAGTAAATCATCTCAGACATAAAAATATGGGTCAAACACGCCCTTATTACAAAAATTGGTCCAGACAGAAATAAAATACATAGTTCATAATAAAGAAAATACTACCAAAATACGAAAATCTGACATTAACTAAGAATAAAAAGATAACGAG
>BQKN01066122.1:0-10565 GCA_022839385.1 Asparagus kiusianus
ATGATAACCAGTCAAACAGATAATATAAAGGCAATACTATAATACATAACACAAACTGATACATGTTAACCAGTCAAACAGATACATGACTGTTCTTTTTAAATCATAACCAAGCATTATATTATTATGATGATGTTGAGGCTCTACTCTGCGACCGTGTGCGGTTAGCCTGCGATCGTGTGCGGGCCGACAAAAGGACTGTCCTTATAGTTTTATCGACTCTACCGTGGACTCGTTTTTTGATTTTACGCCTTGGCTCACATATAACCGCAGGTACATCAGGGCGTGCCAGTGCAATTTCATCCACCAGATTATTTTGTGTCAAGGAAAACTCAGCAACTGTTTCGTCGGCCAAGATAACATCTTCATGATCTTCATCAGACACGGCTTCATGAATGTAGGATCTAGGCTGATTCTTAAGGACAACCCATTCGTCATTTTTCATTATATCTTTGACATAAAAGCACTGTTTTGCGTGAGCAGCTAACATGTACTTTTCAGTCTGATATATTTCCTTGTTAAGATTAACGAGTGTGTAACCGTAGTCATCCTTCGCCTTTTTCAGCTCACTCCAACGAACCTTAAACATCACATGTCTGACTTCATTATTAATCCCATAGAAAATCTCCACAATGTCTTCTACCTGACCGTAGCAATAGATTTCACCTTGTATCGGATTTAGATCTTTTGAACTAGCGTATGACAGTTGCGAGAAGGAGCAGAACACACCGCTATTTTGCGTTTGTCGTCTCTCTTCGAAACCGATGGTGTTAAACCTAAAGCCGTTGATACAGTAGCCTCCATAACGCTTAACCACGTTAGAAGGACCTCTGGCATATAAACATATTTTCTCAGACAGGTTAACCCCATTCGTAATACGTCGGTCAACCTTTAAGAAAAGAAACAAATAGTTTAAATATCTGTTGGCAGGCACATATTTAATATACGAATCAGAAATGTAAATAAATCTTACTTCACCCTTCAGCCATGCAAGGAATTGTCTAGAGTGTGTGTCCATAACTCTTTTATTTTTTGTTCTGCATTTAAGAATAGTCTGGACATATCAGATGTGAAGCCTAGAATAAAATCATTTATAACAGTTAAATAGAGATAGTTATTGTGATGTGATATGATCTGATTCAAACGGTTAAATACTTACGCCGTGTATATGTTAAATGTAGTATCATTGCTCAGGATATATGTGTGGGCTTGATCTAGCTCCATTCTGGGGAATCTAGTGTCCTCCCCACGATCATTATAGAATGTTCCGTCAATTATTCGTTAGGGACGGTTGAGACTTGTCTCCACACCCCGCAAGTAACGAGAGATGAAATTCAAACTCTCATTACTTATATAGTTCTCTGCTATCAATCCTTCAGGACGTGCACGGTTATGCATCAAATGTTTCATGAAACCCAAATACCTACAAGCATATAGTTTCATGATTTGTGACAAAATAAAACTGCGTAACGTAATTTGACAAATATTAATTGAGCATTATAATAATAAATACCTCTCCACAGGGTACATCTAGCGATATTGAACTGGTCCTGTGATGCGGGCTTCATATGCTAAATGTATTGTGAGATGCACCATGACCGTAAAGAACGAGGGTGGAAATAGAATTTCTATTTTACACAGTGTATTGGCTACACGTCCCTCTAATTCTTCGAACTCCCTGACATCAATCACCTTGGAGCATAACTGCTTGAAGAAACCACAATATTCTATTACCACCATCGCGAGTTCCTTCTCAGCATGTCGCAACGCAACCGGGAGAAGTTGATGCAATAGAATATGATGGTCATGTGTCTTGAGTCCCAAAATTTTCCTGTCCTTAATATGCACATTTGCTGAAATGTTTGAAGCATAACCATCCGGTGTCTTCACGGACTTTAGAAATAAATACATATTGTGGACCTCATCCTTCGACAGTGTGATACGGGAGGCTGAGAGTTCAAACTTTTCGTCACCCTTATCTATAGCTTGCAGTTCGGGACGGATGTTCAATTCTGCTAGGTCTCGACGTGCCCTTAAGTCATCTTTTAATTTTTTCCCGTCTTGCAACAAAGTGTTCAAGAGATTCTCACATATGTTCTTCTCGATGTGCATGACATCCAAGTTGTGACGTTTTTTTAAACTTCTCCAATATGGCAATTGATAAAATATGCTGAATTTTGACCATCCATGCAGAAGTTCAGTACTCTTAGAGACACGCCCATGCGATTGGACAGTGCGAGGTTTATTTTCTTTCCAATTGCCTTTGAGAAATTGCTTACCCTTTCCCTTTCCCTTCCAATTTTGCTTCAATATTTTTCTCCTAACCCCAAATGGATTTTCTTTGTTGAATCTTTTCTTTCCAAATATTTTTTTAGGTAGAGGATGTAGAAGCTCAAATATTTCTTCCCCAGTCAGCCTTGATGGTGCCGGTCTGTTTTCTGGATTGCCGTCGAACTTTCCTACTAACTTTCTAAACTTGTGCCCTGTAGGCAACCATCTTCTGTGTTGCCAATAACAGAACTTACGGCTGTATTTCAGAAACTTTCCCTCATAATTTGACATGCAAACCGGACAAGCAATCTGACCCTTCGTCGACCATCCAGACAAGTTAGCATATGTTGGGAAATCATTAATTGTCCACATGACCATTGCACGCATACGGAAAGCCTCCTTACCATAAGCATCATAAGTGCTGACGCCTTCTTCACAGAGAAGCTTCAAGTCGTTAATTAATGGTTAGAGGAAAACATCAATGTTATTTCTAAGAGAATATCTTCCAGGGATCAAGAGTGACAGTATCATGTATGGCTGCTTCATGCACATCGACGGCGGCAGGTTGTACGGTGTCAGCAACACTGGCCAGGTAGACCAAGCAGAGATCATTACTCCAAACGGATTAAATCCGTCGCTAGCAAGCCCCAGCCTAATATTCCGAGACTCCTTACCAAAGTCAGGGTATATACAATCGATGTGCTTCCATGCCTCATCGTCAGCAGGATGTCTCAATTTCCCGTCCTCTTTGCGCTCGGTCGAATGCCATCGCATATTCTCAGCCAGCTCGGCAGACATATAAAACCACTGCAGCCTAGGAATAATTGGAAAATATCGAAGAACCTTCACAGGGATTCTGCTCTGCTTATTAGATGATATGCCTTCAGATGTGCCCGTATGTTCTTTCCAGCGTGATACATGACACGTCGGACATTCCTCTAGACCTTCATTACCCTTATTGTACAAGATGCAGTCATTAGGACAGGCGTCTATCTTCTTGTAATCAAGCCCCAGCATATCAACAATCTTGTGAGCTTCATAATAAGTTGCGGGGATGCTCTTCTGGCCGCCTGGAATGACTTTCCTGAGCAAGTCTAATAACATCTCAAAATGTGTAACAGCCATCCCACTGAGTGTTTGGATATGAAGAAGCCTCAGCATAAAAGAAAGCCTTGTGAACTCCTTGCACCCCTCGTGTAACGGTGACTCGTTTTCTTCAACAAGTCTCATCAATCGGGCTACATCTTGAAACATATCAGTAGTGTTAACATCACTCGAAGACGGCACGATAAGAATATCTTCCAACATATCAGATGTGTCAATTGTCGGATTGTCGACATCAGTAAACTTTTCCTCTAATTGCATCACCGGGACGCCTTCACCGTGATGACTCCAAAATACATAAGATCTGTTAAATCCATTGATTGACAGATGGAAACTTACGTCACTCCTAGTGAACATTTTACCATTTCTATAATTCTTGCAAGGACAAAAAATCAACCCGCTGAGTGACCGTAGAGGGTTGGTGTCAGAGTAGGCTAATAAAGCTTCTATCACATCCTTGTATCGGGTGTCTAGATGCCTTCGATCACGTGGTATGCCCATGAACGATTTGTCCGCATCTAGAATTTAAAAATTAATGGAAGTGAACATATCCCTACATATATCATTTTAAGTTATAGGACAAGTGTGTGTGACCGGCTGTCAGAGGAAGGCTTCTATCCCATTAGGTATGTAAACGTAGCATGTATATGTATTTACGTGTGTTCAAGTGTACTTTTATTTTGTTAAAATTTTGGTAGCACCTACCCGCTGTTCTCCGAGTACACTATAGTACACGGAGAACAACGAGTAAGCGCCGTCGAAACTATGACGAAAAGAAAGTACACAAGAACACACGTAAATACATATGCACGCCATGTTTACATACCTAACCCGTCCAAACTGGACAGATCCAATAAATTTTTATATATAAGCCCTCTGTCACATACGAGTACGAAAAGGTTGTCGGACAGAACACGATGGTATCGTATCCGCTAACAATCTTGTATGCGTATGTGACAAGTAAATAAAGAGATTATATATAGTATTTATTGGACGGGGTATTCTACGGCTCGAAAATATGAGTGTACAGTGTGTGCAATTTATATGTAATTAGCGATATAATAGTTACGATAACCCTTCACAATCACCTCACTGTAGGCTGTCTAAAAATCACAATAGATAGCTGATTTCCCATCAAACACCGATGATGGAAGTTACAATCTGACGACTTCCAGAAGGCTACAATTCGAAGACTTTCACATAGATCGCTGAAGGTTACAATCTGACGACCTACACGACAACTGATGAAAGCTCTAATCAACGGCCTTCACAATCAACATCGGGAGTTACAATCTGATGACTCTCATATTCTCAAGGAGCCAAGATAAAGATTACAAAATGACGATCTTTGCAACGCTTCGACAAAAAGAGACTACAAATCGACGGTCTCTTCAAATCAAGCTGCGGAAGTCCTCTCCGCACACCAGCATCAAGACGCACCGCGTTCATAGCCACGAACGCAGCAATAACGCAGCTCCAAACGCTGCAAACGCAACTCAGATCCGCTGCCAAACGCAGCTCAAACGCGGCTCCAAGCACTGCCCAACGCAGCTCTACGTCGCTGCCCAAACGCAGCTCTTCACCGCTATCCAACGCAGCCCTAACGCTGCCCAACGCAGCTCCATCGCTGCCCAAACGCAGCTCTACATCGCTGTAGAACGCAGCTCCATATCGCTGTAGAATGCATTTGCAGATGCTGCGTTCAAGCGCAGAATCTATGCCAGAACGCAAGTCAAGGTTCTGACCTATTCAAACACGATCCATGCAGTTTCGAAAACCGCTCCTCACCCACGATTTGAGGAGTGGCTTACGTGGGTTGTTACACCCGATTAATGGGGTAACTAATCCCCCACTTAGGCGCGGATTATGGGGGCAGTTACACCCCTGATCCCCCTATAAATATCAACAAACTCAACAGAGTTAAGGATCGGATTTTTCTCAGCCACGAAGGGAGATCCGGTCAAGGGGCTTTGGGGATCCTTCTCCTTAACAGTAAAGAAGAGATCCTTGGCTTGTCTAACCAATTACGGTTAAGATCAAACAAACTCATTCAGAGTTCTCAAACTTGCCACGCAAGTCCTCCACAACGTCAAAACGTGAGGAGGAGATATCGTTCCAGTGAATCAAGACGTCGGATCGTCAACGAGAAGCAAACTCGACGCGAGCATTCGAGGGTGGCATCTCATCGCCACCGTGAAGAACCCAGAATTAAACAAAGGGGAGAACCAAATTTATTCTCCTCTCTTTTGTAATCGGAATTCAATTGTAATTGAGATCAAAGGAATACAAATCAATTTTTCCTTCATTGTCTTTTTTACTTCAAATTATCAACAAACAAAAGATGGCGACTCCGCTGGGGACAAGCTTCTCTGACGAAGAAGTGGTGACGCAATCCGATGTTCATCTCACTGGAACAATCGTCAAAACTCTCGTGGTAGAGTTTGATCAAGCCAAGTATGAGGAAGCCCTCTCCTCCGGATCCCTTAGCTCCAAGACTATGCGCAAGGTCCGCAAGATCTCCAAGAAGTCTAAAGCTTCAATCTCTGCCGAATCGCCGAAGGAAGTCCTCTCCTTTGGATTAGATTGCTTGAACAGCCCCTCCTACGAAGGAGTGGGCTCAGCTTCGGCCAAACTCGTCCACCGAGTTGAAGGTGTTGCTGCCAAAGCCTTAAAGCAGGCTAAGAAGAACGCCGCTCAACGAAGGAGCCGATCCTCAAGTCAACACGAGCTTCGTGTTTGTGAGCCTAAACGCGACACTGTTTCTATTTCAGAACGCAAGTCTCGCGTCTATGAGCCAAAACATAGGCTCTGTGTGAATAAGGTTGAACGCAGCCCTAAATGGCGCATTATACAATCGAAACGCAAAGCTCAGGCATGCATTACTGAGCCAGAACGCAACCCTCAAGGGAGCGTTACAAAGAAAAAACGCAGGTCTCCAGACCGCATTAACCATCCTGAACGCAGTCCTCAGCAAAGCATTCCAGAATCCAAATGCGGACATCAGATATGGGTTCGGGTGACGAAATTCAGTACTGAGCCTGGTGTGTACCGTGGAGCTTCGGGGCGCTGCCCCGAACCCCGCCGGGGGGTATACCATCCCCCCCGGACCCCCTGGCCAGGGGCGCGCCGCCCCCTGGACCCCCGGCTCGCTGACCGGGCAGCGAGACCCCCGAATAGTCTGCGTAGCGCGACTAGGTTGAAGGGCGGGTATAAGAAGTTCATGGATTCAAGGCATCTCAACCAGATTCATGTTCACCAAGAGCCAGTCCCGTCCAATCATAGACTGGGGGTTCTAATTCAAACCTCACGATCAGTGAGTAACTCTTCTCAAGTCTTTGCAACAGATTTGAGAGAGTTCATATCAAGAGAAAGACCGATGCAACAAGTCATTCGTTCATTCCAATGTGAACGACTGATTCCTACGGTCCTCCCGGGATGTCAATGTTGTTCATATGCGGCCAAACAATTGGTGTTCGACCAATTAACGCATGTTGCCTTGCCTAACCAACAACGACGTTCTCACAGGAAGAAGTCTCCAGAGACCGAGTATCCTGGAGTCACTATCAATATGATCGGCAGAGGGAAAGCCTCAGGTCCTAGTTTGGATGACCCTGAGACAAGTCGCTCACCGACCGTCAGAGAAATCGCTAACGAGTTTGAAGGAGTCTACCAACACACTCGGACGCGAACAGGAGCCATTCTTCCTGTCAACTATCGGAATTTGGCTAGAGGAACCAATTCCGATGATGAACACTCAGCCATTGCAGAGTCCCAGTCATCAAGCTCTTTCGTTGGGCATGAGAACTTCGTCCACATGACAGAACATTCTGAAGATCTCGCAAAGAGGGTTGCCGAGCAGGAATCTATGCTCCAAGCACAGCAGAAGACCCTCAATGAACTCCTGGCCCTGTTGACTCAACTCGTTGCAGATAAGGCCAAATCTCAGAAGACAGATTCGCCACCTAGGCAAGAATCCTCCCAGAGAGGAAAAACGTCTTCATCCCGACCTCACACAAGCAAAGGGAAGGGGAAAGTGGTTGATGGCACGGCTTCCGACCAAGAAGCCCACAATCTAGAATCTTCCTCTGATGAAGGAAGAGAGACGGAGAACGAGCAGAATCTCCAGTCTGCCAAAATGGAAGAATTGGAAGCCCGCCTCAATGCCATTGCCAACAGAAGCGAGCTCCAAGACGAGGGAGTTGTCAGGCCCTATCCTGCTGAATGGGATGCAGCCCCTTATCCTCCAAAGTTCGAAGTCCCGACGCTACAAACTTTTGACGGCACGGGATCACCGAACCAACATATCTATCATTTCAAGTCACAGACTGGGAATGTGATATCAAACGACGCCATTCTGGCTCGATTATTCATTGGCACTCTCAAGGGAGTTGCCTTCGAATGGTTCAGAAAACTTCCTACGGGATGTATCCAAAAGTGGGCGGATCTAGAGAGACTCTTCCTATCAAGATTCTTTGAAGAGGATACAGAAGTCTCCATCCATACCCTACTCGCCACTAAGCAGAAGAAAAAGGAGTCCGTCAAAGCCTTCGTCAAGAGGTTTCGAAACATTGCTCTCCGATGTCCGACAGGTATGACACAGTCTACCTTAGTAGAGACCTGTCGACACAACCTGCGGACCAACATCTTAGCTCGAATAGGGGTTGCAGAATGCCGTTCCTGGAGACAACTGATCTCTCAAGGCGAACAAGCTCAAAAGATTATTGCTAGGATCAAAGCTGAAGAACAAAGTAGGCAGGATCAGTCCGAACAATCGGACCAAGCCCAATCTTCTCCTGAGCAATCGAACCAAGCTCACTCTTCCCAGTCAGAACCGGAAGATACTACGGCCGCTGAAGTCAATCCTTTCCAGTAGGATGGCGAGTCTAACAACTATCACGTTAACAGTTACCTCTGATAGTCAAACTCGTTAGGTAATGGCTTACTAGGCGATGTCTCATGTCTACCATTTTCTCCCCTTGTACTTGTTCAAGACTGGGGGTTGGTTTATTTGTAGTTCATTTGATTATGAACAATAAATTTTCTGAGTTGTCATGTTCAATAGAACACCTCTGTCAACCACGAAATCCACCAAAACTATCATGTTAACAATCACCTCTGATAGTCTATTTCCTCCAAATTCTCCCACCAATCCTCTTCAATAGGACGGTGGGTCCACCAAAACTATCATGTTAACAATCACCTCTGATAGTCTACTTCCTCCAAATTCTCCTGCCAATCCTCTTCAATAGGATGGTGGGTCCACCAAAACTATCACGTTAATGATTACCTCTGATAGTCCATTCCTCCAAATTTCCCCACCAATCCTCTTCAATAGGATGATGGGTCCACCAAAACTATCATGTTAACAATCACCTCTGATAGTCTATTTCCTTCAAATTCCCCCACCAATCCTTTTTAATAGGATGGTGGGTCCACCAAAACTATCACGTTAACAGTCATCTCTGATAGTCATTTTCCTCCAAATTCCCCCACCAATCCTCTTCAAGTAGGATGGCGGGTCCACAAAACTATCACGTTAACAGTTACCTCTGATAGTCAAACTCATCAGATAATGGCCTACCAGGGGATGTGTCTCTATTCCGACTTCATGGATAGTGTCCCACTAAGTGATGTGCCTTATCTATCTCTTTTTATTCTCCTGCTAAGTCTTACTCAAGACTGGGGGTTGGTTACTTGGAATCCATTGGATTAAGAGTAACGAATCTTTCATATCGTCGAGTTAACATTACACTTCTGACGATCATCACCCCACAGAGTATGAATGCAGCTTGCATCACTCCCAATTTGTCACGTTAACAATACACCTCTGACAATCAACTTATCAATCCTTGTCAATAGGATGATAGGTCCTCAAAATTGCTCAAGTCGCAATCTTCCCCAGCAAGACACTAAGTCTTCAAAATCTTGTTCAAATCATAGGTATCAGAACTCATCGTTCCTGATGATAAATTCACCTAGCAAGTTTCCCCAGCGAGATGCTAATTCCTAAAATCTTGTGCAAGTCGCAAGTACACATTCTCTTGTCATGTTAATATCACACCTCTGACAAATCCACTTATCAATCCTCGTCAATAGGATGATAAGTCCACAAAGTTGCTCTGATCGCAACATTCTCTTGTCATGTTAATATCATACCTCTGACAAATTCACTTATCAATCCTCGTCAATAGGATGATAAGTCCACAAAGTTGCTCCGGTCGCAACATTCTCCTGTCACGTTAATATTACACCTCTGACAAAATCCACTTATCAATCCTCTTCAATAGGATGATAAGTCCACAAAGTTGCTCCGATCGCAACAAATTCCTGTCAAGTTAACATCACACCTCTGACGCTTTTAACTTTCTTTCAGTGCTTCAAGTAACACAGGAAGAAACCAGCGATGAAGCCTACGTATTCAATGTCGTAGCATCAAAATCCATGCCTCACACGCATGGGGGACTTTATCTCGATCCCTAATTAGAGATAAGCCTACGCCTAACACGCGTTGCCGGTTAGTCTTTTTCCGTGAAAATGACAAAGTCTATGTATTCAAAATCATAGCATCAAGTCTAAGAGGGTTCATTCTCTTAGCACAACGTTACATGTGGAACGGACTTAGACAATCCACATGCTAGCCCGACTCAAACGGTAGTCGGTAAAGGCTTATCAAATCCGTTGATGGCTGAGGGTTTGCCAAAAATCCTCTGCACGTTTGCAGGACCATCAGTTTAATGAATGTGAGCCGAGACTTAAGACAGATAAGCCAAAGACAAGTCTCAATGACTTAGTCAAAAATGCACTTCCATGTCTTAAGTCAAAATATTGAGGCCAGACCCGCGATGCAAAAACCGAACGCCGAGGTCACACCCGTGTTCCAAATTCAACATGCAAGGGTGAGATCCGCATCTCAAGTTCAAAATGCAGGGTCCACCCCAACATTCAAGAAGCAGGATTATGGCGCATACCTTCACACAGGTCTTACGTGGCAAATCCCTTCAACTAAGATGCCTTCGAAGCAAGTGCAGAGAACAAATCCTTTACCATAAGGAATCAACAGCTCCAAGATCAGAGTTGAGATCCAAAGTATTCCGAAAATTCGTCCCAGTCAACCGCGAACTTTCGAAAACTTTGGAGGGGGTTCTGTAGGCTGTCTAAAAATCACAATAGATAGCTGATTTCCCATCAAA
>BQKN01066125.1:0-19471 GCA_022839385.1 Asparagus kiusianus
TATATATATATATATATATATAATTTGGTGAGATCCCTATTCTCCAATCTTGATCCATGACAACCATGCCCTTATTAATGGGGCACCTCTTTGAGTTGGACCACAACTTAATAGTGGGCAATCTATGTGTCAATTCTCGAAGACTTTTGTGTCATTAACGCCTTCCCCTCTCTTTTTTGCCTTTCTTTTTCCTTTTTCATGTGCTGAAAATTTGCCCTTATTAGAAATTATTGGTGATGATAGCTATGGTTATAAATAATGCATTCATATTCTTAGTGTGAAGTTACATTGATAAGGAGAGTGGAGTTGGAGCCAACAAAAATGATGGAGACCTTGCTTATCTAGAAATGGAAGTTAGCCACTGCTAGAATAAAATAGGTCAAAACTCAGGGAATGCTGCTGATAGTTTGTTTCGACCTTTTTTGGGGCGAAAAAAAAACTTTTATCGTAATATTTTGATGTATCACTCATTTTTAGCTAGAAAATTTGAAAATTAAAATTCTCTCTCTTTATTTGATTGTGGAAGGACCACTAACCACAATACAATAAGATTTACTTTTAGAATGGTTAAACATGATTCATTCTAGATGTTATTTTATAGTGCCTTTGTGAACTATGCTTACTTCCTAGTTCCAATAATCTTGTCTTTATGAATTACACATATTCTGATTTTTTTTTTCAAGATTAATCGAAAACCTTAGCTAAATAACAAAAATAAAATAAAATAAAAAAAATAAACAAATGTAATTAGAAAAATTATTTCCACCAACTTGAACATATGCAGAATTCTTTTTATAATCTAGACTATATTAATTTGTAGAGTATGGCCTAAAAATAAGGTACTAGAGAAGCCAATAGCAAAGTGTTAATTTTTCTCTCTTCAAATTATCAAAATGTTCACCACTTTTATTCAAGCCTTTAAAACACCACATTTTCCTCCGAGAAGAGATATGATCGCATTCAATTTCCTAATTTACAAGGATTTCTAGAAAAATTGAGGTCCTCAATGTATCAGCATTTATCAAAATAATGACTGGTTTACTTTTGTGGAGAACTGTTGGAATCATTTTAATTAGCGTAAGTACTATCACTTTTATATGTTCTAACTAGCGAAATATTGTGAGATCTACAAACTTCATTATGTGATGAATAACGTCATGGACCGCTCTTCATCCCAATTTCAAGTTGAAAGCCCCCCTCGCTGTCCTTCTCCCTATTATCTCACTCCCTTTGAAGCGACACCCACAAAGAGAGTCAAACATCAAGATCCTAAATATAGTAAAGATTCGATCTACCCACAATCAATCACAAGGAATGAGCATAGCTTCAGCCGGCTGTAACAGCTCCACCTCTCAAAACCTAATACTTGTCACTAACGGGGAGAGAGAGAGAATAAAGATGCCCTTTTTGCTATGGGGATATCCGTCCAAGTCTAGAGTGGGGACTCCACCTTCCCTTTCAACTATCTAAGGTTTGATTTGGAGGGGGTGAACAAAAAGCGCACACCTTCTAGAGACTTGCTTGGTACAAAGCAACATTTTGCGTTGAGAATTCCCACTAGGATAATAACAAAGGAAAACATGTCGGAAACTATAAACTACATTTGAGCAGAGTTGTTGTCACTCCACAAATAGGCCTGTCCAAAAAGCCCGTCAGCCCGGGCCCGATCCGACTCGGTCTCGGCCTGGATATCCGGGCCCGGGCTGCCTCAACGGCGCTCGGGCCCGGCCCGGAACAGGGCCGGCGCCGGGCAAAAATCCAGGCTGGGCAGCCCGGGCCCGGTGGCAACGGTCACCATTGGTGACCGTTGCCGAAATAAGCTGGGCCAGGCCGGGCTGGCCCCGCCCGGCCCGGCCAGACTACAACAGTCACTTTCGTGACCGTTGTGGCCAAAACAGCCGGGCCGGGCCGACCCGGCCCGGCCCGACCACAACAGCTATAAATGACCTTTTGACCGTTTTGTCCACAAAACGGTCAAAAAACGGCTATTTTGTAAGGTTATTTTGGTTATTTGTTTAGGTGGCTGGCTCTATAAATAGAGGGGGGTTTTCATTTGTTTTCTTTACACCAAAACTCATCTACTTCTCTCTTATACTCTTATACTCTTATACTCTTTTATGCTTTCTAATCTTTTCATCAAATAGCTTCCGGATCTGATTATGAAGAGCAAAACCTATCTCCCGATCTTAAAATGAGTCCTCCTACTGGGTCTACTCCTTCCGATGTTAATCCCGAATACGGTGGCGACGAATCTGCACAAAGAGCTCCTAAAAGGCCAAGATCCGATGTGTGAAATTTTTACAAGAAGATCGACGTCACCAAGGATAAACACGGTAGAATCCTCACCCAGAAGGCTAAGTGTGAGTTGTGCGGCAAGATTTTTCAAGCTCATTATAAGAGTGGCACCAACCACCTCAAACGTCATTTAGATAAACACAACAAAGGTCAGACTCCTCAAGGTGATATCCGACAATCTATGATTTCTCAATTATCCTCTTCTGGTAGTCTCGGTAGTTGGAACTATGACGCTACCAGAGCTAGGAAATGCGTAATCAGGTTTATCATTCTTAAAAACCTTCCTTTTAAATTAGTAGAAGATGATGAATTTGAAGATATGTTTAGAGATGGTTTTTATCCTGCATTTAAAAAAATTTATCGTCAAACCTGTCAACGTGATATTTTAAAATATTATCAGGAGGAACAAGGAAAAATAATTTCTTATTTTAAAAATTTAAACTATAAATTTTCTTTAACTTCTGATATTTGGACATCTAGAGTACAAACTGGATATTTATGTATCACAGCACACTGGATTGATGAAAATTGGCAAATGTTTAAAAGAGTTGTTTCTTTTATTGCAATAGAAGAGTCACATACTGGTATTAATGTTGCAAATTTAATAATTGAAGAACTTATGAAATTAGAAATTTCAGAAAGAATATTTTCTCTTTCACTAGATAATGCAAGTAATAACAATGTAGCTGTTGATTTTATCAGATCAACTCTATCATTGCCATGTCCTGGTGATCTTTTTCATATTAGGTATATCTGTCATATTTTAACTTTAATTGTTCAAAGTGTTTTTACTAAAATTAAACCTATGATAGAAAAGGTTAGAACAGTTGATTATATGCATAATGCTTCTGAACAAAGACTTAAAAGATGGAAACAATTTTGTAAAAGAAAAAAATGTAAAGCCCAGACTAATTCCAAAAGATGTTGACCATAGGTGGAATTCCACCTATGCAATGTTAGGTGTAGCAATAGAATATAAAGACATTATAACTGATTTTATAAATTATTATGCTTCTAGTTCTAGTTCCGGTAGCACTTATGGAATAACTGAAGATGAATGGACAATTATATGTAATTTAAATAAAATGTTATAAGTTTTTTATGATGCTACAATGTTATTATCTGGCTGTTATTATCCAACCATTACTTTAGCTGCTTTACAAATTTTAAATATTCAAATTTTTTTTGGGAAATATCGTATGGATGATACTTTTGGACCTATGATTTTTTAAATGGAGAGCAAATTTAATAATTACTTTAGGCCTATTCCTCATATTTTTGGTTTGTGGGTTCTTATTGATCCATGCTTGAAGGATATTAGCATTCGAAGTTTGTTACAATCCTTGTATGATAATCAGATTATAGACTTAGATGATGGAACCACTTGTTTTCAGCGAAAGTCGTTTCCATTGCAGATTCCATTAAACTTCGATCGTTTACAGAAGGTTACAATGAAAATTAAATAAACTTACAACTTTCGAGAAAATAACACAGAAGTCGTTTATCAACTACTGTTTTTGTGGGACTTTGCCTGTGCCGGGAGTACTTTGGCTCGTGGACCACCGATTCGTAGATCGTGAGGTTGTTTAGAGATCCTTCCTTCGTTTATCGAAGTAGGGATTTGAAGCGAATATCTTATCGATGTAAGATGTTCACTCTTCTAAAGATCAAGTCTGAGCTTAGATCTCTAGGAATCACCAAACACTATTTATGAAGGGTGAAAATTCTCTCTTTCTTCCTCAAAATCTCCAAAAGCTCAAGCCTCTTCTGCTCCAATCTGCTCTCTGTCCTTTATTTCGTATCTAGGGAGGTATTTATAGGGGTAGGAGTGCACCACAGTGGAAATGGAGGCGAAACAACTGACCAGACAACTGTTCTTTGGCCGCGGCAGCCAACACTGCCGCGGCTGTTGGCGCGGCAGCGTGGACTGCCGCGGCCAAAGGGGCAGTTATAACCACGTTCCATCGTATTTAAAACTGTTCCCCCACGACCTTTAACCACCTTCTTTCGTGGTTCAACTATTTTTTCACGTCAGCACACGTTCTATTTCAGATATTCTGCCACGTGGACTTCAAGAAATCATCGTATAACTGCTTGGTAACTGCTTGTGGCACTCCTATAACATGCGCGCCACCATAGACTGCCACGCCTTAGGCACGCCACCTTGGGCTGCCGCGCCTAAGGCGCGCCACTTTAGGCTGCCGCGCCTAAGGCGCGCCACCTTAGGCTGCCGCGGCTAAGGCATGTCACCCTGGGTTGTTTGTTAGTGTATTGATCGTTGTATACACACTGTTCTTCTCTCATCCTTGAGTTGTATTTGGATATCTATGAGTATTTTTTGACGCCTACAGATACCCCCTCTAAAGTATCTCAGACTCATTGTTTTTAGAGAGGAGTCTGGGACACTTTGGATATGATAAGCTTTCCTTGCAATTTCTTCAGTGCTTTGTTGAGGAAGTTGCATAGAATGGTTTGCACATGGCTTCAATTCTTGACTTCTCCATCTTTTAGTCTATTCAGTACTTTGTAGAATAGCTAAGATTTCTCCGGTGCTACGTTTATCGCGTGGCCGTTGTCGAAGTCTTGAATCAGAACTGCTGTGGAAGATTGGAGAAATAGTTTATACTCATATACTCTATTGGAGTGTTCAGGAAATAGTTTAACCTCATATACCCGTTGGGAGGTTCAAGGAGATGCAGTTTATACTCATATACTCATCGGAGTGTTCGGGTATGTATTCCAAATACAGAGGGAGATGTATGTGTTTAAATACCCAAGGAATTATTGTGTATGCACAGTGTCCCTGCGCGACAGTGTGGACTATGACAGCATCAATTGCCGCGACAACCTATACTGCCGCGCTCGAGCGCGACAGCGTCGAGTGCTGCGCTCGAGCGTGACAGCATCGAGTGCCGCGCATCACTTCGGCCAGTCGGGTTATAAGACCGATGTTGGGCCTTTTCGGGTCATTTTTCCCGCTTTCTTGAGTTCGAAATCCCCTCAAACATCCTATAAAAGGCTTTTTCTGGTTTTCCTCTTCCCCTTATCTTCGGATTTGAGTGATTTTGTTCCAACAAAACCTAGGGTTTCGACGGCTCTTCTTGATTTCTAGTTTTCTGCCTTCCTTCAGTCTTTTCTTTGATCGTTAAGGTTGGTTCTTCTTGATCTCTGGTAAAGCTGAACTCATACTTTGTGTTCTGAGTTCGTTTTGTTTCCTCTTATTTGAAATCCCATTCAAAACCCTAAATTTTATTGTTGCTCGAACCAGTTTCATCATGTCACCCAAGAGATCTAGGGTTTCAAAAGGTAAATCGGTGGCCCAGGAGTCGGAGGAGACGGAGGCCGCTGCCATTTCGTTTGGAGGTGACTTTTCAACTTTTCCTCCTTTTCAAAATTACTGTTTTTGCTCGAATAACCTCGCTTGCCCCCTTGGAGGGGCATCCGGGAAGAGTTGACATCCTCCATCAAGAGGATTGACACTACAAAATACATATCTTGTTTAATCAAGATAAGTACCACGGCCAAAATACGAATTTGGCTCAAACTCTTGGTTTTTTTAAACCGAGGGTCGCTGTTTAGTTACCGCGGCAGCACGTACTGCCGCGGCTGAACGCAGAGTATGCTGCCGCGGTAACTTACGGCCTCAGCCACTACCGCGGCTACTTAGAGCGAGGGTTTTGTTCTGGTAGCCTTTTGATTCAACAATTTTCCAACTCTTCTCTGCAGTTCTCTTTCCCTCTGTGGCCTTTTCTGATAGAGAGGACCCAGGCTAGAACGGTATTCTTCACGCCTCCTTCAATGGCGACTTTCTGGTTAGAGAAGCCCGCCAATTTAGCGAGGGTTGTGACGATAGTATCCCCAGACTGATTCATGAAGGAAGTCGTCGTACTTTGCGCGCCTTACTGACTGACTCGCCTTTAACTCCAATTCGAGATTCTACCGAACCATTAAAGAAGCCTGATTATTTGTTCGGGGATTCGATCGAAGACCCAGATAATCTTTGCCGTGGTCCCGAGATTTGGTTGAATCAACATGAAGGTGATTTTCTATTCCTTCCTCCATTCCCTCGACAGTATTCAATTCTACAATTGAGGAACTTGGCCGTCTCGAGGAAAATGTCGTGGCACTTGACGGATGACCATGAACGCATTCATTGCGGATTTATTGGTAAGGATGTCAGCGCTCCTGGCTCCAGTGGTAGGCATGCTATCCGTGGTCTTCACCCGGGGATACTTGGACCAGACAGTGGGCCTCAGAATGAATTGATGATAAAAGCCAACACAGTAAAGAATAGGCTTGCTCGGATCGGTAGAGAATTCCCCATCCCGAAATTCAGATGTCATGGATGGGTTCATTCTCTTCCGGACAAATGGTGGGCTAGGATGACCAACTATGTACTCCTTTGTTGGGACCAGGAGTTAAGGAACTTGGGTTTATATGCTCCAATCCGAGCCAGTATGCATGGTCTCCTAGTAAGTGTAGATCACTTCCTCGCTTTGTTCGAGTCTTATAATTTGGAGACCAATACATTTTTTACCAAGTATGGGGAATTAGGGCTTCTGCTCCACGAGATGATGAAAGTATCGGGGTTGCCATTGGGGAATACTCCTTATCAGGAATTTTTTCCAAACAACCGTCAGCTCATGAAGATGAAGAAGGCTGGCTCTGCTGCTTATGACATTCTTTGAGAATTAACTTGTCATTACCAGACAGTGATAGCCAGGATAGAGGTGAAGAGTAAGAAGGCAGCTCAAGTCAGTCTAAAGCGGTTCGCCGAATATTTATTCCAGAATCTCAAAATTCCAACCGGTGAGGCTATCCGTGAATCGCCTGTTCTGACTCCTTCTGATGTTAATCAGCTAATTACCAAGATTAACGCCCAATCTTATAGAACCGAGTCATCTGAAGGTGGTTTTCTCAGGGGCACAAAATTCAGTACTTTCTTGTGGCAAACCACAAATAGAATGAGGCCTGAGACTCTTCTTTCCGGCTATCTGGCTATATGGCTAAAGAAATGTGTAGTGCCGCATCAGTCTTCTGAGGCGCTTCCTCTTGAAGTTCTCTTTCCCTCCGTACAATTAGTCGTTGGAGGTAGATTATCTTTACTCTCCGTCATGATTGCTGACCTTCATAGCGGCCTGCGTAACATGGCTAACACCTTTACAAAAGTGGAAGCCGAGCCTTCAACCAAGATTCCTCTGTCAAGAGTTGAGTTACCCTACACATATTTAATGGCGTGGCTGGTCCTCCACCGGACGGATATGATGTCTGCATCTGACGTGTCCGATCCAGAAATTCCTTTGCTATAGCTTTTGGAGGGATGTAAATGGCTGAATCCCTCTCGCCAATGGCCTGACCGCGTGAGGCAGTTCAAGAATGCCAAGTGTTGGGAGTTTTATAAGTGATTCCCTCGATTTTTTGGTGCTTATAATAATACGCTCATTGATGAGGAAATGCCTGGGACCAACAAGACTTCTCTCGACATGGGCAGTTTCCATTGGCTCATGAACATTCGACCAGGTTACAATGTTTTCCGATCGAAGAACCTATGCAGGATCGAGCCCTATTTTCCTTGCCGATTTGCGCGACAATTCGGCTACGATCAATTGTACGTCGGGAATCCCAACAAATGGTTAATAACCTACGGAGGCCTTATCGATGGAGTGTGGGCCTGGTTCTGGAATGTTGCCGGTTGTACCGGAGCTCAATTTAGTTTGCCCGTTGCTGAACCTGATCTTCATTTAACTTTCCTCTACTGTCGGTGGATTCTAGCCGCCAACACGCCCGTTACCAAGAAAAAGCTTCCTGAGTTAGAAGAGTAGGATGTGGTCCGTAGAGTTATCCCTTCAAGGAAGGGAAAGGAACCTGCTACATCTTCCCGAAAAGGAAAGCAAATAGCTGATTCCGAGGAGAGCGACGACTTTGAAACTTCTAGCGAGGAGGATGAGACACAAGGTGAAGCAGAGGCTAACATTCCTCTTTCTCCTGTGGCCCACAGAACTCGTCGGGCTTCTTCACCTCAATCCCCAGGTATTCCTTCAAAAGGTATACAAATGATGGAGAAGAATATTCCCTTGTCGTCTTCCAACAGGATGACTGTTAGATGGCCTGCGCGGGAGGAAGAAGCAGAAGAAGAGGAAGAAGATGTTGCCCCGCTTCTTAGCAGGAAGAGATCTCGGTCTCCTGCTCCTTCTGAAGTTTAACCCCACCCTGCTCAAGGAACTGAGCTGTGTACCAAATTTCACCATGAAGGCTCGGAAGTTCCCAGGGATATTCGTTCACCAAAGAGAATTAAAAAGACTGCCCACCGACGACGTCAACTTTCTCCTTTACGCGAAGAGGAACTCCCTCGAAACTTCCCCGTTGACGAGAGAGGTAAACTCTCTCTATTATCTCTATTTCATCAACTTATCTTTTAAATCTATAATTTTATTTATTCTTTTTGTTATTGTAGTTGAGCCAGAAGAGGAAGGAGAAATCATACCCGAGCCTTCTTCTCCGGGTTTAATGGATGTTGATGAATCCAGCTTCACTCAACAAGTACATAGAGCAATGAGTGAAGAACCTGTCAGCATGGGCGCCACCATTCCTCCAGTTGTTGCACCGACTTCTCCAACTACTGAGACAGGTACATGTGCTTCCTCGTTTGGAAGATACTTTCGGAAAATAAATGAATCGGAACGTGTTCCTCTTCTACTAACTTGTGCGCTTTATCTTCTTTTAGTCAAACTAAAGGAGGTGAGTGCGGGTAGTAGCGCCGTTGACTCCCCAACCATTGTCGAAGGTAACCTTGGTTTTGTTTGTTTTGATTCCTTCATATTCCTTGCATATGTACTAACAGATCTTTCTGCTTAATAGAAGTCCCTGCCAATGAACCAAGAGGCCCAGAACTTACCCATGATATGGGTATTGGAGATTTTAACGAACATGACTTCAATCTCGATATTTCCAAAGATGAGTATCGGCGCATCTCCGATACATTGTTAGCTCCGGCCTCGACCGCTACTGCAGGACCAGCTATTACAGTCGATTCAGATGAAGTAGGCGCATCAGAAGGTACGTATTTTCGGACTTAAGTCCTCAATTAAGCTTTATTTCTTATTTTTGATGACTAAAATAAGAATTTTAGACGTAGGACCAACGAATGAAGTTGATGCGTCTACCGTCATTGGTGAATGTGATCAACCTGAAGGCCTGGGTTTTCTGCTTTTGACAGGCCCTCTAGCTGAAATTGAACCACCAGTTACTGTGCCCTCGACTTGTGATACCATCGAGACTGAACCTGCTGTGACTTCGGATACGTCACCGGCTATTCATGAAGCTGGAGGGTCGACGACCACTGTAGAAGAACGACTTGCTGCCCCTTCTACTCAACTTGGTATGTTTCATTTTTAATGTGCTTTGTAGTTGAATTCGTACTTGTAGAACGTTCATTCATCTTTTTCTCGTTTATAGAAATTGTTCCTCAAGGATTCAAAGATCCAGATCCGAAGCCATTGGGGGCTTCAAGTGAACAACCGTCTGATATAGTGGATCAACAGACGAATGTTGTTTCTGAGCAAATCCCAGTTGTTATAGAGCCTGATGTAGTCTTGCCAAGCCAAGGTAACTCGGTTATTAAGTTCTCTAATGAACGTAACATGTTTCTGTTCGCTGTTATACGCAGGCTTGTATATCTTATATTCATTTCGTCTGTTCCTTTTGTAGCTCCTTCTTTATCATTGTCCGACCATATTCAAGCTTTATTGGCAAATGAAGATCCAGACAAGGCTGTCTTATATGCTGATGTTCAGGGCTTGGTCACCTTTATAAATATCATGGTTGATCGGATTCTTCTCAAAGGCTCACCTTTCGAGCATTTTAGAAAACCTCTCGATCGCTATGTATCCGGCATTAAAGACTACGGATACTCTGAACTATCCGATTTGATTGAAGCTTACTTGGCCGATCTTAAGCAACACATTGAAGATTTGCAAAATCTTCGTGTTAATGGTGCGTCCTCTTATATTGCTTCTCAAATGGATCTGAAATTGTAGGCATGGCGTGATTCTCAGAAGTCCGCTGAATCTGAACTCCAGAGGCTGAAAATCCGTATCGATCAACTCAGGGAGGGCGTTGCTAAAAAGACACAGATTAAGGCCGATCTGTATCGTGATTTAGAATCGAATCAAGCAGAGATAGCCCGGCTGGAAAACAACTCGCCACGGCTAGGGATGCTCGTGAAGTGTTGGAGTCCGATCTGGCGGAGGTGACTCAGATTGAGGTGAATCTATTCCGGCAACTGAATCTTCAAGATAAGATTTTTGCTGACAAAGAACAAGAGGTCGTTAGAATTCGAAGTATCGATGAAGATAATTTCAAAGCTAACTTGATCCCCGAGCTTGAGTTGGCTTATGTGACAGAGCTCTCTCGATTAGAGGATCAAGTCCGTCATTATAAGCTATTGTAATTTGAGAACATATATTTTTCATAGCTCTGTTTGAACTCTTTTGATAAATATAATGAACTCTTTTGCTCGTTGAGATCTTATTATGATTATTCACTCTTGTTTGGGATAAATAACCATAATACTTATAGGATTTTTGGCAAATCCTCAGCCATCAACGAATTTGATATGCCTTTACCGACTACCGTTTGAATCGGACTAGTATGTGAATTATCTAAGTCCGTTTCACATATAACGTTGGGCTAAAAGACTTAAACTCTTTTAGAATTTAAACTATAATATTGAATATGTAGGCTACATGTGTTAGATGTAGGCTTATCTCTAATAAGGGATAGAGATAACATCCCCCATGTGCGAATGACATAGATTTTAAAGTGTGAGTAGGTTGCATTTTCTATGTATGAAAACGAACCCAAATTTGTGAAGAAGGAATTGGATATTCCAGCTCTCAATCTCTTGTTTGTTGGTAGAGATAAACCTTGAATCAGAGATGAATAATTTCATATTCCGTCTCCTAGTCTCTTGTTTGTTGGTAGAGAGAAACCCGGAATCGGAGAGGAATAATTTCATATTCCATCTCCTAGTCTCTTGTTTGTTGGTAGAGATAAACCCAAAATCGGAGAGGAAGAATTTTATATTCTATCTCCTAGTCTCTTGTTTGTTGGTAGAGATAAACCCGGAATCGGAGAGGAAGAATTTTATATTCTATCTCCTGGTCTCTTGTTTGTTGGTAGAGATAAACCCGACATCGGAGAGGAAAAATTTTATATTCTATCTCCTAGTGCAAAGAAAACTCGAAGTGGGATCTCCACTTAGAGAATCTGGATTGGTTTGAATAATCCTAACTGTCATAAGGTTTGCTTATTCAGTTTGTGGATCTCTCGTTCATGGAAGGAATCGAGAGGGGATTTTAACTTTGGTCCTAACTATTTAAAGGTTTGACCAGGTAGGAGTTGAGATGATCCTAACTGTTCAAAGGTTTGATCATTTGATTTGTGGACCTCTCGTTCATGGAACGGATCGAGAGGGGATTTTGGTTGTGGTCCTAACTGTTTAAAGGTTTGACCAGGTGAGGAATAGGAGTAGGGCACAAATAACAATGAGTTTGTTGATTTGCACGAACTACTCGGTGGGAAATTTTGATTTCAAACACAAGAATTCAACACGAAATAATTTGTCGACTGATACAGACCGATGACCATTGGTCAATCTGGTCGGTGGGGGTTTCATGGTGTGGGGTTACGAATCATCGAATTTCCCTTCCATGATCACATTACAGAGTTTTGTGAGGAAAGACTAATTGTTATTGAATCTCATCTCAACAAAAGTAGTAAGAGGATCTTAATCATTTTTATAATAATTAAGAATAGACTATTCACATGATCAGTTTCCATTTAGGATAATCAACTGATATCGGGTTATCCTGAAATATCATGTACAGGATTCTCTAGGAACTTCCCGTTTTACATAGGTTATCCTGAACGTATTACGGGTAATACTTTTTTAGGAACTTCCCATTTATTGGTATCATTAATTTGCTACCATCCTGGGTAATCAGGCGATATGCACCGTTTGAATAGACTGTTTCTATCACAAACGGCCCTTCCCATTTATGTTCAAATTTTCCTTTCTTCTTAGAAGTGAGAATCATAGGTCTTCGGACGGCAAGAACCAGATCTTCTTCTTTAAAATTTCGTCGTCGGACCCTTTTATCAAAAGCCCGAGAAATTCTAGCTTGATAAAACTCGATTTGTTGCTGAGCTTCCAAGCGCTTCTCATCTAACATCTCTAATTCCTCGAGATATTTTTGATGATGTTCTTCCGTCGTCATTCCCGTTGCGAGAGCGACACGGAGGGAAGGAATCTGTATTTCCAATGGAAGAACGGCTTCACACCCATATGTTAAGGCATACGGGGTTGTTCCAGTTGGCGTGCGGACAGTTGTACGATAAGCCCACAGGGCTTCGTCGAGTTTGTCGTCCCAATCTCGTTTATTAGTTTTCACCAATTTTGTCAGAATCTTGATGATAGTCTTGTTAAAAGCTTCGGCCAATCCGTTAGCTGTGGGATTATAAGCAGCCGATGAAACGTCCTTAATCCCAAATTTACCACAGAATTTGATAAATGCGTTGCTCACGAATTGAGGACCATTATCGTGCACTATTCGTCTTGGAACACCATACCAATATATGATATGGTGTTTAATAAATTTGATAACATCACTCGTCTTTACTTCTCTAAGTGGAACTGCTTCTGCCCATTTCGAAAAGTAATCGGTGATTGCCAGAATAAAATGGTCTCCTTTAACCGAAGGCGGAAAAATAGGACCTACTATATCCATTCCCCAAGTTTTGAATGGCCATGATGTCGCCGATGGGTGTAAATACTCAGGAGGCTGGTGCATATAATTTGCATGTAATTGACACACTTCATATCGTCGTGCGTAGTCGACCGTGTCTTTTACCATAGTTGGCCAGTAATATCCGATTCTCCTAAGTCGATTGCAGAGTTTAGGACCGGGCTAATGTGCACCGCATATTCCATCATGAGCCTCTTTGAGTGCTTGTTCCGCTTCTTTGCCGGAGAGGCAACGGAGTAACAGACCATCATACGATCGTCAATACAACATTTGCACTGTGGCGTTGTAGTAAAATCTCGACGCTCTTCGTCGAATCGATTCCCTTTCTCTTACATCTTCAGGCAATATACCATGTAGGACATAGTCGATAATGGGAAAACGCCAATCCCGAACTTCGGGTTCAACTCCTGTTGAGTATGCTTCCTTAGCGCTCGAATCGTAGATTGGAACAATAAGCTGGTGAGTCCTCACTGTAATTAATTGCTCTGTTTCGGGAGGTTGAGCCAAGGATACTGACAGTGCCGCCAATGCGTCTGCATACGCGTTTTGGAGACGTGGAACGTACTCGATGAAAAATCCTTCAAATGAGCTTGTCATCTCGATGGCCACCTGGTGGTATGGAATCAGGTCTCGATTTTTGACTTCATACTCTCCTCGTATCTGATTAACTACCAGTTGAGAATCCCCAAACGCTTCAAGGTATTCGACCCCCAGCTCTTTGGCAAAATTGAGTCCAATTATCAATGCATTATATTCGGCCATATTATTAGAACATGGTTTGGTCAATGAGTATGCTCTAGGCAAGACATGCTTTTCCGGGGAAACTAAAACGACCCCCACTCCTGAGGAGATTCTAGAACATCCGGGTGCGCTCGCCACGTTGGTCGCGCGGAAAGCCCCATCGAAGAATAATTGCCACACCTGTTGGTGTGAGGTGGTATTAACTTCGTGAGTTTCATCTGGCAGATCGTCGTATAATTCGACTACATCCTTCGTAGGATTTTTCGCCAAAAGATCACAAATAGCTCGTCCTTTAACTGATTTTTATTGCTTAAAATACAAGTTGTATTGCGATAAGAGTAAAGCCCATCTGGCTAAACGCCAATTCATGGATGCCGGCTGGGTCATGAATACTCGGATAGGGTTTATGTTGGAAATGACATAAATTATCTGTCCAACTAAATAATGTCGCATTTTCTGGATTGCAAATACCAAGGCAAGGCATTCTTTCTCGATCATCGGATAACGAGATTCAGCTCCTACCAGTGTGCGACTCAGATAATATACCGCTTGTTCGTGACCGTTATCGTCGTCTTGTGCAAGTAATGCACTTAATGAATGGCTCATCGCTTTGACATAAATCAAAAACGGTCTGCCCGATTTCGGTGCAACGAGAATAGGTGGGTTCGCCAGATACGTTTTAATATCTTCGAACGCCTTTTGGCATGCTTCATCCCAAATGAACGACACGCCTTTCTTTATGAGTTTAGAAAACGGTTGACATTTTCCGGACAGATTTGATATAAATCGACGGATATATGCCAATCGACCTTGCAATCCTCTGAGTTCTTTAAGATTCTCGGAGGTTGCAGCTCATGTATCGCCTTTACTTTATCAGGATCGATATGAATACCTTTTGTGGTGACGATGAATCCAAGAAATTTACCGCTCGACATTCCGAGGAAGGATTTAGTCGGGTTCATCTTTAGCTGATGGCTCCTCATAAGATCGAACATCGTCTTCAGATCTTTAATGTGGTCGTTTTTATCACGGCTCTTAACGACCAGGTCATCAACGTAGCATTCGACGGTCTTCCGAAGGTGCTCTTGAAAGATCTTTGTCATGGCTCGTTGGTACGTAGCACTGGCGTTCTTCAACCCGAACGGCATAACAGTATAACAAAAGACACCAAGGGGTGTTCTGAATGCTGTATGCTTTTCATCGTCCGGATGCATCTTAATCTGATTATACCCCGAAAATCCATCCATAAATGACATTCTCTCAAACCCACACGTATTGTCAATGATGACGTCTTTAATGGGTAGAGGAAAATCGTCTTTAGGACAGGCGGTATTCAAATCTCTGAAGTCAATGCAAATTCTGATTTTCCCATTCTTTTTAAGAACTGAAACGATATTGGCTAGCCAATCAGGGTGTTGTTCTTCCCTGACAAAACCTGAATCGATTAATTTTTTGACTTTAGCTTCTATTGCCTCCATAATTTGCGGACGAAACCGTCTTTGTTGTTGCTTGACAGGTTTAGCGTCCGATTTTATATTAAAGCTGTGCATTGCTACATTTGGATCGAATCCCGGCATATCTTCGTAATTCCAAGCAAAATCGTTGATATATTCTCTAACGAGGGCGATTAGTTCCTCTTTTTCATCCGGTGGAAGATCACCGCTGATAAATATAGGTTTCGGATTAGCTTCGTCACCCATATTAACTTAAACTACTTTATCCTCAGTAGGAGGTTCTCTTTGCTCAAATCGATCGCCGTACTGGATATTCATGTAATGCATCCAGGGATCTTCCCAAATAGGCAACTGACCGTCTTCTTCGGTTGTGGAAGGATCAACTATCGCCATGTTCGACATTAGGGCCTTGAATCTCTCTCCAATGCTCACGTCAGAGTCCCACATTGAAGTGTCGGATGAATGTCCGCTCTCATTTCTCAGTTGGCTAATGATCTGCTGGCAGTATTCGTCATCAGATGACGAAGCATAACCTAGACCTCTTTTATGACTGTAATAATTATCTGGTTCCCCTTTTGGTACGTAGGTAGGACGGGGTGGCACCCTGGCGCCTTGACCAAAATGAAGACCTTCACCGAGTGAGAGGTTATAGCTTTGTTTCCTCATGTAATCATTTGCTTGTGAACTATACCGAGAGAAATGTCGCCCGGGTTCTTCTTCATCTGAATTGGTGTCCAAGAAAAGATCAAGAGTTGGGGATGGATCCCCTTTTCCAAAGATTATTTCTTTTTCGCTCCTTGTCTTTGTGGGTAGGATCACAGTTGTTCCAATTGGATTTTGAAGATATTTTATCATCGTGCAAGACGAGCGAAGTGGCATGTGTAGACTGGGATCGTCATATAATTCCTGCATTACATTATCAAGACAAGGCGAATACTCTAAATCATCCTTTATTATTTTATCGGCAAGTTGCCAGTTATAACTTTCGTCCGACGATTCATCACCGTCAAGATCGATTACAAGAGGTTCAATGTCATTTAGTACAAGACCTTCACTATAATCGAGCCCGGCTTCGGTATCAGTTTTTTCTCCGCTGTCCGTGCCATGGGCCGATGGTTCAGTATCGGACTCAGTACCATAAAGAAGGGAGTCAGTAAAGTAATTTTCTAACCCCTTGAATGGTTGCTTATCCGCGACCACCGTCTTGACTTCCTCATTAGTGTCGACATACTTCAAACACTGATGGAGGGTGGAGGGCACTATAAGATTACCGTGGATCCATGGACGACCCAACAGTAAATTATAGGAAGTCTCCGCATCGATCACATAGCAGGTGACTTCAGACTTCAAATCTCCGAGTTGACACTTCACCCGGATTTTTCCTAACGGTCTTGATCCACTAGTATTGAACCCATAGATAACCGTTCCTGTGGAGGCTAACTTGCTGGCGGGAATTCCGAGGTAGTACATCAACCGAAGTGGCATAATGCTAACAGCGGAACCCGGATCGACTTGAATCTGGTTGACAACGCTCGAACCGATATATCCAGTAAAATATAACGGTTTATCATGCTTCGAATTCCTGACTTGCATATCTTCTTTTGTGAAAGCAATGCAAGGAAATTTGGTGGCTGCCAGATTGCAATGCTGCACTGACGACTCTGGCTCTTTAGGAGTTGGCTTGATCTGAGTGAGGAATACCTCAGAGTCAGCCAAGGCTTCTTGTAAAGCTTCTCTGGTTTCTTTCGAGAGGCGCAACAACTCGTATAGCGTGATCCTTGTTGGGATGTTAGCTAACTGAGTCATAACATCGAAGCGGTATGGAGTGTTTGAGCTTTCCGGTTTGTCTCATCCAATCGGTCGATTGAAACGAGGCTGCTTCGGAGGTTGAACTTCTTTGGGTTGAGGTTCCTTCTCCTTCTGCTTAACAACTTTCTGAGGTTTCTCGGTTGCTACGGGTGGGGTTGTAACCACCCCCAGTTCTGCAAGAGTTTTAGCGTTTGGATTAGAAGTTTCAGGATACTGGTAATAGTATTCGTTTCCACCCCTTGTAGCCAAAGACTCTTGCTCTTCTTCAGAAAACGGTAAAGCTGAAATTTCTTCATCGTCCTTCTCAGGAATCGCCGAGGCCCCGTAACAGGACTTCTCTTTTCCTTTGCCTTTTAATTTCTTCTTCGACGTGGATGTCGTCCACTGTTCATCTTTAAACAAATCTGGATGAACCCAAAGGATTTTGCCGTTAGGGGTCGTGTGTGATACAAGTCCCTTTTGGCGTTGTCCATGAGGGTCATCATTGATGGTTTGCATCTTGACCTTTGATACTGGCTCAGCTTAAAACCAGGACAAAGGAACCGATCCGAAGCTAATAGAGATCGCATTTGCACCTACTTTCTTCTCCTTTGGCTTCAGCGTCACAATACCAACATCAATTAAGGTTTGTATTTTATCTTTCAAGACATAACATGCCTTAGTGGGATGGTGGATCCTCCTGTGATATGCATAATATTTTGGGTCATTTGTCTTCTTTGCTTCTTCTTGGTTTGTGACCGGTGGAAGCTTGATCTTATTGTTATCCAGCAGGTATTTGAAGATAACTGGAACTTCATCATCTTTAAACGAATACTCTTTCGGAAATCTGGGCTCAGAGGTCTTAAACTGCTTCTGAGGCTGTTGGTTCTGATTTGGTGCCAACTGGAAGGATGATTGCTGCGGTTGTTGTTGCGACGGCTGTTGTGACGTTTGATGCGCGTCCACAGCGGCTACGGACCCTCTTCCTCTGCCTTGAGGATTAAAGTTCTGTTTTTGATTATTGGCTGGTGGCTGACCCCTCTCCAAATTCCTTCTCTTGAGAAAGCGTTCAGCTTGCTCACCTCTCACTTTCAACTCTTTCCAAGTTTTAGAGGGCACAACCCCCATGACCTCTAATACATCCAACGACAAGTTATTGTGATATGTCTGTAGGATGAACTCTTCTGTGAGCGGATCTCTGCAGTTCACCGCTTTGTTTCGGAATCGTTTGACGAAGGCGTCAACCGATTCTCCGCCTTTCTGCTTTTCGTCCAGCAGGGTACCAATAGAGACCTCTGTGTCGTCATCGAAGAAATTGGTGAGGAATAATTCTTCCATATCTCCCCAGCTAGTGATGCTTCCGGGTTTCAGGCGTCGGTACCAATCGAAGGCAGGCCCACGGAGGGTTCCTACAAATGACCGGACCATCAGGGCTTCATTTCCTGATATTGCGCCGAGATGTGACTTGAAATAAATCAAGTGCTAAGTTGGTGAACTCCTGCCATCAAAAGGAGTAAAATTAATCAAATTAAATTTTGGGGGATAAGGAATCAAATCCCACTCCCTCGGGTACGGGTATGGAATGCCTGTTTTCTTCACTTCTTGGGCCGTCATCAGAGCGTTGACTTTGCTCTCGAGATCCTGCATCTTCTTGTCTTCTTCCTCATCCTTCTTCAAGTAGATTTGAGGAGGTTGAGTGGTTGATTTTGACGGACCGTTTCCAGAATTATCTTTATCGGGAGGAGGATCAGCAAAGATAGTCTCATCTTCTTCATTACCCACTTCAGCTATACGTACAGGTATAACGTTACGCTGACTGGATTCTGCCTTCTGGCTCGATTCTGGTTGGTGTTGTTGAGTTTGCAAATCTCGCATCTGCTGCATCATCAACTCTATCTCCGTTTTGATCTCAGCTCTAATTTCTTCACGTTGTTTGGCTAATGCTTCCTACAATATCTGAGCTAGCTGATCCGGTGTGATTGCAAAAGACTCTCTGACTTTCCCAACACTGGACGTGGTATCGTCTGAAGCAATAGCAGAACAAGTATCTGACAATTCCTCATCTGACGATAATCCTTCGTGCATTCTTTTATAGTCTCGGCGTCGGTTGGCCCTTCGTTGCAACCGCGACATTCTTTGAGAAAGACCCCGCTCAACTCTCCCTTCTGAAGAGAAATCAGGGTCAGGATTGATTAATTGTTGTTTTCCTCTGCCGGTCATATTAATGGTGACCTCAGGGAATTCATCTTGCTGCACTGCAGGTTTCTTCTGGTTGAAACGTCTCATTTTGGATTTTGACGCTCTGGTCGAAAGTCTTTGAAATACGGAAACACGTTTTGCCTTAGCTTCTGAGCAACTGCATTCCGTCAATACTGCTTTAATAAGTCT
>BQKN01066126.1:551-24191 GCA_022839385.1 Asparagus kiusianus
TATATATATATATATATATATATATATATATATATATATATATATATGAGAGAGAGAGAGAGATGTTTTTAATTCAAAATAAATATTAAATAAAATTTTGGAGAGGTAAATGAATTAAATTTCCCCTACAAACAGTCTGATTCATCTATATAGAAGAACTCTGTTTGTACAGGACTGCACGCATACGTTAGAAATAAAGGCAAGAAAATATATGGGATACCCTTTTTCCCCCCTCTTTTTTTTGCACTGTTTCAAGTGTAAAATAAGAAGAAAAAAGAAAGAAAGAGAAATCAACTTGACAAATACGTTTCTGTCACCATAATCTTAAAAGAAAATGTAATTATTCTATTATTATCCTTATCCATGTCTATTGAAAGTGATGGAAGCTAGTTGGAACTATGCATATCTATTTCATTAGCAGGAGAAAAGTTGAAATAGAACATTAAAACGTAAGCAAACAAGAAATGTTGCGCGCAGCGGAAATTTCGGCAGAGTTTCTGGTGCACAATAAGAAAGAAAGATCAATAAGAATTTCCGTCTTACCAAGGAAACAAGAATATGAAGCGAATATCTCAACAAGGTGAGATATCAACTCTTCCTCTCATCAGTTCTAGGACTGACTTGTCGAGTGATCCTAAAACTTATTACAATGGCCACAAACACAAACAAACCAATTTTACGTGGTTCGGCAAACTGTCTACTTCCACGGAGCAAGGAGGGGGGAGATCTACTATTAGAGAGGAGATAATACAACTAGGGTTTACAATCACTCAATCTAAACCCTCAAACTAACTCTCTAATCTCTCACAAAAAAAAAGAACAGCCGCCAAATAGGATTTTTCTCCTCTGCACGAAGTCCAAGAAAAATCTACAACAGCCTTTTGCACGCCGTCCAAGTCAATGCCTCTGCACATAACTTCACGCAGCCGCTTTTCTTTCTCCGCTCCCCTCACTTCACACCCTACCCTAGGAGAGAAACGTAGCTATATATATAGCCACGTTCATACCGGGTGGGCCTGCGGTTTATCCGCTGGACTATTTCTTTTGTCCGCTGGACTCGGCTCTTTCACGCGTTCATTTCATACGAGACACTGCTCATGTGGCCCCCACAAGGCTATGAAACTACGCCCTTCTCTTCACGCGTTTTTGATTTGTCCAGGGGAGAAAAGAAATCACGTCCGGTTTTTGAACGTGGCCGCTATCTCTTCACGAGTTTGCAACTCTTCACGAGTTTGCAAATCACCTCATGCAGAACGTGGGTGGCCGCCACTCCACGTGCTCGTTCATTCACAATTCTCCACCTCGACGAAGTTTTTCCAAAACTGAGCCGACACCAACTAAACCAAATGCCTCACTTGTTGCGTCTAGTACGAAGTGAAACGATTCACGATAACGAACTCAATCCACAACAAATCGAGACCCAAACAAGAGGGCGAATACTCTCCCAAATGTCGATGTCTATGTTCGCGGGAAAAGTTAGTGCTTTCTTCATTATCGATTCCATTGCACTCAGTTAACAACTTTATGCGTTACAAAGAGATCCGGTCTTTTTATAAGATCCGGCTTACAATGAAAATCAAAATAAAACAAAGAAATCAAAATTACAACTTCTCTCTTTTGTCGAACAAATCACAAGATCCTGTTATCCGGTCTCTTGCTTTTGTGGGTTGTTTGCCTGCGCCGGGGTTGTTTACCGTGGACCACCGCGCGATCTAGATCCGAGCAGATCTACGTGGTATAACGGGTATTATTTCACCAAGGAAATAATAGCCGGGAGGGATCGTTTCACCAAGGAAACGATCGCTCGAATCTCGGGATCAAAGAACCAAGCTTTGCTCCGGACTATAACGACGTAGATCTGAGGATTAGATTCCTTCGAACTCCTGCCTTGTTTGGTGCGGGTGCTCGCCAAGAACCGAATCCGAGTGTCCAAGTCTTCAAGCCTTCAAAACTCCGAGGTGAGGTCACAATCTGGCAGAGTTTCGGCTCTCCAAAAGTTCAACCAAAAAGTCCTCTCAAATGATGAATCACCCCGCCTATTTATAGGCTCTCTGAACTGTGCCCGTGTGCACAAGAGAGAGGAGGGGGAAGGCACCGGCCACCTCAGGGTGGCTCGGCTTATGCCGAGCCACCGTGAGGTGGCTCGGTTTCGGCCGAGTCCCCCCGGGTGTGTTGTGTTCCGTCGTTTTCCATTGTTTCCGGTTATGTTCGTGATTCGGTTGTGTGGTTGATTGATATGGAAACGATTCGTTTTGACTTGGTTCCTGATTTGGCAGTAAATTCGCCTTGGTGTTTGAGTTCGAATCCTCTCTTGGTTGGATGACTCGTTGACTCCTCGAACCATTGACTTGATTCCGCATGCGAATGGATGCATTCCGTTGTTCACGTGCGATTCGTTAGCTTCGTAGCCTCGTTAGTTCGCTTCGTCGCTCGAACGTCCGTTGATTTGTCAAATCATTCGTGCCGAGCTGTGCTAAGGGACCTATAGGCAATTTTATACGTCTACAGATACCCCCTCCAAAGTGTTCCAGCCTCGTTCTTTTATAAAAGAGTCTGGAATGCTTTGAATATGATTGCCCCTACCCTTTGTCGGTGTAACGGGACCTGGAAATGACCTTCGTTCTGTATTCCTTCACTCCTTCAGGCTATTCGGTGCTTTATCGAATGTCTGTAAGGATTTCGGTGCTGCATTTATTGTCTGACCGTTGTTGGAATTTGAACTTGAAGTCGATTCCTGATTTTCTAATCTTTAGCTCGTGCTTATTGGTTCGACGTACAACTAACCCTCGATTGTTGGCGTTGAGTCTTCATTTGCAACGCATTGTCCGGCGTAGTTTATTGAGTTATCCTTAAGAATATTTTTAGAAAAATATTCCCCAGGAACTTCTCAACAAAAATAGGAAATAGTTTATACTCGTATACCTTATTGGAGTATTTTCGTGTTCAAAATGAGCTGAACCGGCTTGAAAATGGGCCAAAAAAGGCAATAATTTGGCTCAAAAAAATCGTCCGACCCTTCCGAATGTGTGGGAGAGACAGGAATAAACCAAGGATGAGACCCTCAGTTGATTTGAAGTCGTTTCGATGCTTGATTCAACCCCTTTTGGACTGATTTGGATTGGTCCGGTCTAGTTCAACTTGGTCCGGTTTGGTTCAACTTGGTCCACACTATAAAAAGGGGTCTTTTTTCATTTTCTTTTTCTTTTCTTTTCTTCTCTTCTAGGGCCGGCCCCCTATCTCCCCTTTTTTGATTTTTCTCTTCCCTCGAGCATTCTTTCGCCTTCAAACCTTGATAGTTGTCCTAGATCTAGGGTTCCTTTGGATCTTGGACTAAAAAAAATCTCCCAAAAACTCCATATTTAGAATTTCTCTCAGGCCCCTCGAGCGCGTGGTTCAAGTTTCCTTAAAGATCTCATCTTTATTGGATCTCGAGCTTTTCTTCAGGTAAATCCTCCACAATCTTGATCTTTTTCATGTTCGATCCAATGTATAGAGTCGTGGGATTGTATGTAAGGATTGAGGGTGTGATTTGACGCCTCGAGCTAATCTTTCAGGGGGTAAAAATTGTAATTTTGAGGGGTTTTTATGCAAAAATTAGGGCTGAAATTATTTTTTGAATCTAACACCTTGAGTTATTTTGCAGGCCATCATGTCTCGTGCCCCGAGAGGTCGTTCCCCTACTGTGTCGGTTGATGGCGCGCCTCCCTCTTACGCTGGTGAGCTACTTTTTTGCAAATAAGCCCTTTTTTCTTAGAAATTTGTAAATTGATCCTTTTTACCCCACGTTGTTCTCCTTGGTGAGGCAATCAGGAAGAGCCTTGATTCTCCTTGGTGAGGATCGACGCTTTAAAGATATGTTTTGCTTGGTCAAAACCATATCTCAAAAATAAAGGGGGCGATTTGACGCCACATTGCGCTTTATAAGGCAGTGATATGTTGTCGACATACCCTGTTTTGTGATTGCACAATGTGGCCAAATCGTCTCACCCTTTATAAGGCAATGACTTTATCTTAGCTATTTGTAAGATGAGTTCAATTTCCTTTTATAATTGGGACTAACCAGTGTTTAACTGTTTATTTTGCAGTGGGATACCCTTCTGGATCATTCTCATCCCACACAGTATATGGGCGTCGTGGCGAGTATTACTCGACCTCCGACGATCCTTCCCCCATTCCGGTTACTCCTCAGTTTGCTTCGGGCACATCGACTGAGGTTGCCCAAGTGGTGAGGGAAGGTGGGCCTCGAGCTATTCGCCAACTGATTACAGATGCGCCTTTTGTGAAGGACGCCAGCTCTACTCAGCCTCTTCGGAAGAGCGATTTCTTATTTGGTGATTCTGTCGACGACCCAGAAGCCGTATTTATTGATGCTGAGCAGTGGCTTCATAAGACCGGCAGTGGCTTCATATACTTGCCGGAGATTCCTCGGCATCGCTCATTGACTGAGCTCAGACGTCAGGCTGTGACACGGGAGATGTCGTGGCGCCTGACGGAGGATCATGAGAGTGTCCATTGCGGCTACGTCACTCATCAGGCAGTTCCTGGCTCGAGCAGGAGTCATATCACCGGATTGCATCCCGGAGTAGTGGGACTAGATGCGCCACCACGTAACGAGCTCCTCGCCACCGCTTCTACCTTGAGGAACCGTCTTGCTGCTCTAGGACGTGAGATGCCCGTGACGCGTCATAGGTTTTATGGTTGGGTCCATTCTTTGGACAAGTTTTGGTGGACCCGTATGACGACATATGTCTTGAGCCGATGGGGTGAGGAGTTGCATGCTTGTGGCTTATATGCAGCTATCCGTGCCACCATGTATGGCTTGCCGGTCAGCGCGAGGCACTTCTACGCTTTGTTCGAGCTTTATAATCCAGACTCGAACACTTTTCTGACCCGACAAGGGGAATTGGGTTTGGCTCTTCACGAGATGCACAAGATTTCTGGCTTGCCCATGGGACAGATGTTGTATCAGGAGTATTTCCCCTCTAATCATGAATTGAGCCAATTGAAGGATCGCATGCCCGACCGTTATGAGACTCTATGGGACCTCACTTGTCACTATCATATTGCTTTGGCGCAGTCCGAGCCTTTAGCAAAGAGGACCAAGGTATGTGTGAGTCTGAAGCAATTTGCTAATTACTTATTCAAGAATCTGGAGAGCAGTTCCGGCGAGGATATTTGTGAGTTGGCCACACTCACTCCCTCAGAGGTGAACAGTTTATTGAAGAAGATTGACGCTCACTCTTACACCACTAGCAGTCCTGAGGGTGGCTTTCCTGCAAAGACCAAGTTCAAGTCATTCTTGTGGCATGCTACCGCACCGATTCGACCGATAACTCTTCTTGCCGGCTTTCTTGCTATCTGGTTGAAAAAGTGCGTGGTTCCATATCAGTCTGGTGACGCCTTGCCCTTGGAGGTACTTTACCCAGCAGTTCAGCTCGCCTATAAGAAAGAACTCTCACTTCTTTCGATGATGGTGCCTAACATCCATCGAGGACTTCGACAACTTTCCAGTGCCTTCACACGGAAGGAAACTGATTTGCCAGGTCAGATTCCCACTCTTAAGGTGGAGCTTCCGTACGCTTATTTGATGGCTTGGTTCGTCCTTCACCGCTCGGATATGATGTCGGTACCGAACGCCACAGACCACTCTGTTCCACTGTTACAGTTGCTTAAGAATGGCAGGTGGGAGGGACGCGGATTTTCTGATGTTAGACAGCAGTTGCAGGTCCACAAGTGTTGGGCATTTTCCACTTGTTTTCCGTAGTTCTCCGGCCGATACGGCGAGTGTTTGATAGATGAGGAGAGGCCGAGAGAGTATCGGACTCACTTAGACATCGGCTGCTTCAACTGGCTGGTGAATATTAGGCCCGGCTATCTGACTTTCCGGGTGAGGGATCAGTGCTTCATAGAGCCATATCTACCCTGCCGATTCGCTCGCCAGTTTGGCTATGATCAGCTTTATGTCGGGAATCCTCGTCAGCAGCTTCGGACCCATAGTGGTTTGGTAGACGGTCTTCGTGCATGGTTGTGGACCGTGACTGGCTGTACTGGTGCTAAGTTCAGTCTCCCGAGTATTGATCGGCAGTTGAACCTCACTTTCTTAAGCTGTAAATGGTTGCTAGCAGCTAATAAGACTATCCCCGTGAAGCCGATTGCGGAGCTAGAGGCTGAGGAAGCTTCTCAGGTTGAATCCCGTAGGATTCGGGAGAACGCTCGGTCACAGAGGACGCGGAACAAGACTCGCCGGATTGATGAAGAGGGCCAGAGGACATTCCATTCCACAGACGAGGCTTCAGGCGGGGATCCTGAAGATTACGATGACTTTTCCGAGCGAGGTTAATCATTCATTTTTTTCTTCCGCTTTTCAGAATTATTAAAGCTGACAATGGTTTGATGTTTCAGGGACCATTGGTGATCAGGAAGAAGAGTTCCGTCCTCCTCCTCGAGTGAGACCTTCGACTATTGTCCCTGCTGCTAGGCGGAAGAGATTAGCCCGTAAGCCGCGTGCAGCTTCCCGAGCCTCAGATATGGACCTTGCTGGTGATGATCCTGCTAGTGACGGAGGTAACATCTACCCTAAAAACCATCCTCTTGATTATTCTGAACATTGACTCATGCTTTTCCCTTCTCTATATAGGAGAACGTGGAGAGAGCGAGATGAGCCCCGATCCCGTTCCTATATCTCCTGGTGAGTCTGACCCCCTGCCTCAGGTGGAAAGATCTACAGGAGTTGCTGACATCGGGGAGAGTGGCAATGTAGGACCTGATCCCGTGAATCCAGGTACATCTAACACTGACAATGTACTTTTTAGATGACGCACAAAGGAATTTGTGCATCGTCTAATTGTTTCTGTATTTCTTGCTCCTTCAGATGACCTGCAGGAGGCGAATCCTGGAAATGAAGAGGCTAATGCACCCGTGAAAGGTAACTCATTTCCACTAGTTGTGGTCTCTTCATTCTTCTTTGGTATTTATATTCTCCCGTGTCAGACTTCTCGATTGATGACTTTGACGCGGAAGGCTTGTTTGCGGACACTCCTATGATGCACTTCATATATAGCTCTCCTCAGATTGATGATCAGTTACCTGGGGATATGTTTTCGGAGTCCACCTTCGCTGAAAATCCTGAGAATGGTTCCTTTGAAGGTATGTGTCTCCTTCTGAGTTGATTATAGGACTAGCCAATATTGGCTAATGCAGCTATAATGTGATGCCCTTGACAATTCTGACTTTATACTTAACAGGGGTTTTTGTTAAGAATGACCCTATTGAGCCGGCTACGAGACCAACTGCACCAGTTGATGTATCCACAGCGGTTACATCTTCACCACCCCCAGCGGCTCAAGGGGAAGAATGTATAAGTCAACTCATTGAGGAGCGCTATTCCTTTTTCTCATTAAGACTTTTGACGGACTTCTCCCTTTTTTGTGTAGGGCGTTCTTCTCGTCTTCATGTCCTAGTGAAGGAGTTGTTATCTGACGATGATCCCGACAAGGTCGTCATCTGCATAGAAGTTCGCTCCTTCTTTTCCTTTGTGAATGCTATGATTGGCAAGCTCTTCCATGGCGGACTTTCACTTCACCAGTTTAAACCTCTCCTTAATTCCAGAGTCAATTTGATAAGGGAAGCAGGATATCCAGATTTGGCGAAGGCTATAGTTGACGATCTCGACTGCCTAGAGCATGAGCTTCAGATGTTTCGTGAGCTTCGAGATGCTGGCGCCTCTTCATTTATTGCTGCTGAGTTGGACACCCGCTTACAGTCACTGCGCGAGACTCAGATTCTTGCTAGTCTTGAGATTCAGATGCAGCGAGACCGGGTAGATCGGGTTGAGACCGGCCTTGCTACTAGATTATCTTCACTTGCCGAGCTCAACTCTTCCATTATCTCTTGTGAGACCAAGATAGACCGGCTCAGAAGAGAGCTCCGCGAAGAAGAGGAGACTTTGGGTATTCTTCAGATGATGAAGGCGCAGGACCAGCAGACCTGCACAGCTTTGTCTGATGAGTTGAAGTCTTTGAAGCAGAAGCTAGTTGAGACCGAGGAGACTGCTGCGAAGACTTCAATTGCCACCGAGGAGTCCATTAGAGCTGAACTTAGGCAAGCTTATGATGAGAAGCTTTCTAAGCTCAGCCAGCAGATTTTTGATCATGGACTCGATGTATGATTTGGTTTGCTGTGTACTTTGACTTCTGATTCTTTTAGTGAGACTGGTTTTCATCTTTATTTTTATTATGATTCGTCATTCCGTTTGAAATGATTGACCATAATACTGATAGGCTTTTTGGCAAACCCTCAGCCATCAACGGGTTTAATGAGCCTTTACCGACTACCGTTTGAGTCGGGCTAGCATGCGAATTGTTTAAATCCGTTCACATGTAACGTTGTGCTCAGAGATTGAATTCTCTGAGACTTTGTGCTATGATATCGAATACATAGACTTCGCCATTATTACGGGAATAGGCTACCCGGCGACACGTGTTAGATGTCGGCTTTAGGATTTTTGGCTAACCCTCAGCCTCTAACGGATTTGATTAGCCTTTACCGACTACCGTTTGAGTCGGGCTAGCATGCGGATTATCTAAATCCGTTCCGCACGTGACGTTAAGCTAAAAGAGTTAACTCTTTTAGTGCTATGATATCGAATACGTAGACTTCGTCTTTCTCCTGTGAAAAGACTAAACAGCAACGTGTATGAGACGTTGACTTAGGATTTTTGGCAAATCCTCAGCCTTTAACGGATTTGATGTGCTCTTATCGACTACAGTTTGAGTCGGGCTTACATGCAGATTGTTTTAATCCGTTCTGCATGTGACGTTGTGCTAAAGGAATAAACTCCCTTAGACTTTGTGCTACAATTCCAAATATGTAGACTTTGCTGTTGTTATGGGAATAGGCTACCCAGTAACGTGTATTAGACGTTGACTTATCCCTACTTAGGCTTCGGGATAAAGGTCCCCAGAGTTAGGCTCTGGTATCTTTTTCTACGGATAAAGACCAAACCGGCGACGCGTGTTAGGCGTCGGCATATCCTTTCTTAGGATTCAGGATGAAATTCCCCACACGTGTAAGGCATGGATTTTGGTGTTATTAATAACAACCTGCCACAATGTTGAATATGTGGACAAGTGTTCTTTTCAACGGTTAAGAACAAACCGGCGACGCGTGTTAGGCGTCGACTTATCCTTACTTAGGTTTCAGGATAAAATACCCCAGAATCGAACTCTGGTGTCTTTTTCTACGGAGAAAGACTAAACCGGCAGCGCGTGTTAGGCGTAGACTTATCCCTGCTTAGGATTCGGGATAAACTTCCTAGGATGAATCCTAATATTGATAAATTTGTGAAAAAGGAGTTGGTGTGAGGAAGGAAGAATTTTATATTCTATTCCCCGAACAAGGAAGGAAGGATTTTATATTCTATTCCTTGATTCTGAAAAGGAAGAATTTTATATTCTATTCCTTGATTCTGGAAAGAAAGAATTTTATATTCTATTTCCAGTGTAAGAAGGAAACTAGAAGTGGGATCTTCACTCCGAGAATCCGAAAGATCTAGATAAACTTACCTTTTATAGGATTGGTTATCTGATCAGAAGATGAGTTTTTCGTTTATCGAACCGAAATTTCAACTTCGGTTATGACCATGAGAAGGTTTAACCAAAGAGAAAAGAAAAGGAGTTCTTTCGTTTATCGAAAAGAGGACTCCGAACTGAAAGTGGACCTCTTGTTCATGGAAAGAATCAAGAGAGCCAGAAGAACATTTTGATGGACTCACTGTCAATTGAAACTGATCAGTAAGGGAATTTGGAGGAAAAAGAATGATTTTGGGTTATCCTCTAGAATATTAAATGTAATATTCTTCAAGGAATTTCCCGATAAATGAGTTGTCCTGAATGTACTAGGGATAGTACTTTTTCAAAAACTTCCCATTTATTGGCATTAATTGCCTGACGCCCTCTAAAGAAATTAGGCGGTAAGCGCCGTTTGAATAGACTGTGTCTATTACAAACGGTCCTTCCTATTTGGGTTCGAATTTACCTTTCTTCTTGGAGGTAAGGATTATTGGTCGACGAGCAACGAGGACCAGATCTCCTTCCTTGAAGCTTCTTTGGCGGACCCTTTTGTCAAAAGCCCTGGATATTCTAGCCTGATAGAACCCAATGTGTTGTTGAGCTTCCAAGCGCTTTTCGTCCAGCCTTTCGAGTTCCTCAAGACGTTTTTGATGCTGTTCTTCGGTCGTCATCTCCGTTGCGAGAGCGATCCGAAGGGAAGGGATTTGAATCTCCAACGGTAGCACAGCTTCACATTCGTACACCAACGAATATGGGGTGGCTCCCGTGGGTGTGCGAATTGTGGTGCGATAAGCCCAGAGCGCTTCGCCGAGTTTATCGTCCCAATCTCGCTTATTGGTTTTCACGAGCTTTGACAAGATCTTGATGATCGTCTTGTTGAAAGCCTCAGCTAATCCGTTCGCAGCGGGATAATAAGCTGTTGACGAAACATCTTGAATCTTGAATTTATCGCAGAACCTGATAAAAGCATTGCTTATGAATTGTGGACTGTTGTCATGAATGATCCGCCTCAGCACGCCGTGTCGGTATATAACATGATGCTTGATGAAGCTGATGACATTGTTCGTCTTCACTTCTTTAAACGGAATGGCTTCAGCCCACTTTGAAAAGTAGTCAGTGATAGCGAGAATAAATCGATCACCTTTAACTGAAGGAGGAAAGATAGGACCGACAATGTCCATACCCCATGTCTCGAATGGCCAGGAAGTGGTTGACGTGTGTAACCGCTCCGGTGGTTGGTGCATATAATTTGCATGCACTTGACAAGCGTGACATTCTCGGGCGTACTCGATCACGTCACGAACCATTGTTGGCCAGAAATATCCCATTCTTCTGATTCGATCATATAGCTTGGGACCAGGCTGATGTGCACCGCATTCTCCTTCGTGTGCTTCCTTAAGAACTTCTTTTGCTTCTTCGTTCGAAAGGCATCGGAGAAGCAAATCATCATACCCCCGGCGATATAACGTACGGGTCTCGGTATTATAGAAGAACCGTGGCGCTCTTCGGTGAATAGATTCTTTTTCCTTTACATCCTCCGGCAAAATGCCATATTGGACATAATCAATAATGGGAAAGCGCCAATCTCGGGACTCAGATCCGATTTGGGTTGAGTTCACCTCTTTGGCGTTTACGTTTCTATCATCCTCCTCTTCGATATCCATATCGTATATGGGTATACAGAGTTGGTGTGATCTTACTGTGACTAGCAGTTCAGTTTCGGGCGGTTGCGCGAGTGATACTGCCAGTGCTGCCAGTGCATCCGCATAAGCGTTCTGAAGACGCGGGATGTATTCGATGTAAAATTCTTCAAAAGAATCTGTCATTCTGACGGCCTCCTGATGGTACGGAATCAGATCTGGGTTCCTGACTTCATACTCTCCACGAACTTGGTTGACGATCAATTGAGAATCCCCAAAGGCTTCGAGATATTCGACCCCCAGCTCTTTGGCGAAACTGAGTCCAATGAGGAGCGCGTTGTACTCGGCTACGTTATTGGAACATGGATTCGTCAGTGAATAAGCGCGAGGCATCACGTGCTTCCCTGGGGAAACTAAGATAACTCCGACTCCGGAGGAGACTCTAGAACATCCAGGGGCTATTGCCTTATTAACTGCTCTCGAAGCACCATCAAAGTACAATTGCCATACTTGTTGGTTTGAGGTGGTATTAACCTCGTGGGTTTCATCTGGCAAGTCATCATATACTTCAACTGTATCCGTTGTTGGACTTGCCGCCAAAAGATCACAAATCGCTTGTCCCTTGACCGATTTTTGCTGTTTGAAGTGTAAATCGTACTGGGACAAGAGAAGAGCCCACTTTGCCAACCGCCAATTCATCGAACCCGGTTGTGTCATGAATACCCGTACTGGATTAACATTAGCGATGACATAAATCGTCTGGCCAACCAGGTAATGTCGCATCTTCTGTACTGCGAACACCAATGCGAGACATTCTTTTTCGATCATCGGGTATCGAGACTCGGCGCCTATCAAGGTCCGACTTAGATAATAGACTGCCTGTTCGTGACCATTGTCATCGTCTTGCGCTAGTAAAGCACTTATCGAATGGTTCATCGCCTTGATGTAAATCAAGAACGGTTTACCTGATTTTGGTGCAACCAGAACAGGGGGATTCATCAGATATGCCTTGATATCCTCGAATGCTTTTTGGCAGGCGTCGTCCCAAATAAATGACACGCCCTTCTTGTTTAGCTTAGAAAATGGTTGGCACTTCCCAGATAGATTTGAAATGAACCTCCTGATGTAGGCTAAACACCCTTGCAATCCTCTGAGTTCTCTTAGATTTATCGGGGGTTGCAATTCATTTATTGCCTTCACTTTGTCTGGGTCAATGTGTATACCCTTAGTGGTGACGACGAATCCAAGGAATTTTCCGCTGGACATTCCAAGGAAGGATTTTATAGGATTCATATTCAATTGATGACTCCGCATGAGATCAAACATCGTTCTCAAGTCTTTGATGTGATCTTCTTTGTTACGGCTTTTTACCACCAGATCATCAACGTAGCATTCAACCGTTTTCCTGAGGTGTTTCTGGAAAATCTTAGTCATCGCTCGTTGGTATGTGGCACCTGCATTCTTCAGACCGAAAGGCATCACCGTGTAACAGAAGATACCGAGGGGCGTTCTGAATGCTGTATGCTTCTCGTCATCCGGGTGCATCTTGATTTGGTTATACCCTGAAAAGCCGTCCATGAAGGACATTCTCTCGAATCCGCATGTATTATCGATAATGACATCTGTGACTGGGAGAGGAAAATCGTCTTTTGGACACGCTTCATTCAGGTTCCTGAAGTCGATGCAAATCCTGATTTTACCATTCTTCTTCATGATGGGAACAATGTTGGCTAACCAGTCTGGATGTTGTTCCTCTCGGATAAATCCTGAGTCAATCAACTTCTTAATCTCTGCCTCGATGGCTTCCATAATTTGCGGACGAAACCGTCTTTGCTGTTGTTTGACAGGTTTAGCATCCGGCTTGATGTCGAGGCGGTGCATCGCCACATTAGGGTCGAGACCTGGCATGTCTTCGTAGTTCCAGGCGAAGACATCAATGTATTCTCTAATCAGGGCAATTAATTCCTCCTTCTCATCTGGGGGAAGACTACCGCTGATAAATATGGGCTTCGGATTGGCCTCATCGCCCATATTGATTTGGACTACTTCGTCTTCGGTGGGTGGTTCTCTCTGTTCAAACCTATCACCATATTGCATGTTCAGATGATGAACCCATGGGTCCTCCCACGTTGGTATTTGATCGTCATCCTCCATCGTAGATGGATCAGCTGTAGTCATGTTCGACATCAAGGTCTTAAACATTTCTCCCAAACTTGTGTCGGAATCCCATCCTGTGGAATCTGCCGAGCACCCATCCTTGGCTTTGTTAGCAATTTGATCGATAATTTGCCAACCACATTCATCATCAGACGAGGAAACATAGCCTAAGCCTCTTTTGTGACGGTAATAATTATCTGGTTTCCCTTTTGGTACATATGCCGCTTTGACTGGGACACGGGAACCTCGATCGAAGTATAAACCTTCTCCGAGTGTGAAGTCGTACCCTTGCTTTTCCATGAGCGTGCGTGCTTCCGGGCTATACTTAGATAAATGCAGACCAGATTTGTCATCATCTTCATCTTCTCTTAGGAAATGATCTGGCAACGAAAAATTCTCTCCTTTACCATAAATCACTTCTTTTTGTCCCCCTATCTTGGCAGGAACAATCTGGGTTGTTCCGAAAGAATGCTGGAGGCATTTCTTCGTTACATAAGATGATCGGAGCGGCATACATAAATCAGGATTATTGTATAATCCCTTTATCACATCATCAAGAGACAAGGAGTACTCTAAATTGTGATTTATTTCAATATCGGCAAGTTGCCAGTTACAACCGCCATCTGACGATTGTTCATCGTCAAGATTGATTACAAAGGGTACAATGTCATTTAAAACAAAACCACCATTGTAATCGAATCCGGCCTCGGAATCAGCTTCTTTTCCGCTGTCCGTGCCTTGGACCGATGGTTCTGTATCGGATTCTTTACCATAAAGGAGAGAATCTGTGAAGTAATTCCCATACCCTTTGAATGGTTGCTTATCCGCGACCACCGTCTTAACTCTTCCATCAGTGTCGACATATTTCAAACATTGATGTAGAGTGGAGGGAACTATAACATTACTATGGATCCAAGGCCGACCCAATAGTAAGTTATAGGATGTCTCAGCATCAATCACGTAGCACGTGACCTCCGTCTTCAGATCGTCCATTTGGCACTTTATTCGGATTTTCCCCAAAGGTCTTGACCCGCTGGTGTTGAATCCGTAAATGACTGTGCCCGTAGACGCCAACTTGCTGACTGGAATGCCAAGGCTATGCATTAGGCGAAGTGGTATAATACTCACAGCGGAACCCGGATCCACTTGAATTCGGTTGACTTCGCTTGAGCCAATGTACCCGACGAAATACAGGGGCCGATCATGATTTGAATTCTTCGTCTGCATGTCCTCTTTGGTGAAGGTGATGCAAGGAATATTCTTAGCTGCCACATTGCACTGCTGGGCTAACAGTTCTAGCTCCTCAGGCGCTGGCTTGATCCGAGTGAGAAATGCTTCTGAATCGGCCAAGACCTCCTGTAAGGCTTCTCTAGTCTCCTTGGACAGTCGCAGTAGTTCATACAGCGTTATCCGTGCTGGAATATTAGCTAGCTGAGCCATGATGTCGAAGGCACGCGGAGTTTTCGAACTCTCCGGTTTATCTTTTCCAATCGGACGATTGAAACGAGATTGCTTCGGATTTTGAACCTCCTCGGGCCTCTTTTCTTTCTGCTTATCTACCGGCTGTCGTCGAGAATCTTCAACCGGTTTAGGAACTGTAATCACCCCCAGTTCCGTGAGAGTCTTGGCTGGTCCTCGTTTTGTCACCCCCTGCTCAGCTAATTGATCGCCAGGAGATGGATATTTGAAGTGATATTCGTTTCCACTCCGGGTCGCAAAGACCTCCTGTTCTTCGTCGGAAAGTGGGAAAGCGGGGATTCTTTCGTCATCTTCTCCTGGGATGGCAGAGACTCCATAGCAAGACTTCCCTTTACCCTTTGAGTTCTTCTTGGATGACGATCCGGCCCATTGTTCATCTTCAATCAGGTCGGGGTGAACCCAGAGAATTTCACCATTTGGGGCCGTGTGTGGCACAAGTCCCTTTTGGCATTGTCCGTGCGGGTCATCATTCACCGTTTTCATCCCGACTTTGGTGACGCGCTTTGGCTCGAACCAAGTTGTAGGCACCTATCCAAAACTGATTGACACCGCGTTTGCTCCCACATTCTTTGCAGGCTTCGGGGTTATGACTCCTACGTCGATCAATGCCTGGATCTTATCCTTGAGGTGGTAGCAAGACTTCGTTGGGTGGTGGACCGCTCTGTGGTACGCGCAGTACTTCGGGTCCGTCACCTTAGTGGCTCCTTCGTGATCTACGATTGCCGGCAACTGGATTTTGTTGTTCTCCAACAAGTACTTGAAGATGCCGGGAACTTCATCATCCTTGAAGGAGTAGACTTTGGGAAACCTCGGCTCCGAAGACTTTTGCTTCTGAGGCCGTTGCTGCTAATGTGGCTGCGATTGTTGTGGCGCTCGTTGCTGCTGCTGTTGCTGAGGTTGCAATTGAAAAGTTTGGTTAGCATCAATGGCATTAGCATGAGCTTTACCTTTCCCTTTTTGGTTGAAGTTCTGCTTCGGAGGGTTTGCTGCCGGTTGGCCTCTCTCCGCCTTCTTTCTCCTGAGGAATCGCTCAGCTTGCTCTCCTTGGACCTTCAAATCCTTCCAGGTCTTGGATGGTGTTGTGCCCATTGCTTCCAACACATCCAGTGAAAGGTTGTTGTGGCAGGTCTGGAGGATGAATTCCTCAGTGATCGGGTCCCGGCAATTCATCGCCTTGTTCCGGAACCTCTTGACGAAGGTGTCGACTAGCTCCCCGTCTTTCTGCTTCTCATCGAGCAACGATCCGATAGAGATCTCGGTATCGTCATCGAAGAAGTTCGTGAGGAACTTAGTCTCCATGTCGTCCCAGCTGTTTATGCTTCCTGGCTTGAGGCGACGATACCAATCGAAGGCGACTCCGTGAAGAGTGCCAACGAATGACCACACCATCAGAGGCTCATTACCAGAGATGACCCCCAAGTGCAATTTGAAGTAAATCAAATGCTGAGTAGATGAACCCATCCCATTAAACGGCGTGAAGTTAATTAGACTAAACTTTGCCGGATATGGGATTGATTCTCACTCTCTTGGGTACGGACAAGGAATGTCCGTCTTTTTTGTCTCTTGAGCGGAAATCAATGTATTGATTTTGCTCTCGAGATTTTTTATCTTTAGGCTTTCACCTGTGTCTTCACTGGCGTTCTCGTTACCACCCCCTGGATTGATGGGAGGGTTATTAGCATTGCGAGCTTCATTTGTATCTTCATCTTCCAGGTTGTTCTGGTTAGGACGACTTGGTTCGCCTTGTTGGTTCCTCAATGCTTGAATCTGTTGGTCATGCATCTCTCTCATGTTCTGCATAGCCATTTGCATTTCGAACCTAAAGGTTTCCTGTTGTTTGGCCATGGCATCTTTAAGCATCTTGGCCACTTGCTCCGCGCTTATCATGAACGACTCGCGGGGCTGTCCTTCACTGGACACGGTGTTATCATATGCGATTGCTGAGCCGGCATCTGATTCTTCATCTCCTGAAGGTACTCTTGTTCGAACCCTACCATATGTTGCACGAATGATAGCTCCGGACTGAAGACGAGTTACTCGTTGGGGTATTTCTGGAATCGCCTCGGGGTTATCCTGAGTCGATATTCCTGTGCTTGTCATATTGGCGGTGACCCTTGAGTGTTCACCGTCTTTGACCATCGTTCTTCTTCGTTAGAAACGCCTATGCCTTGGTTTTGGCGCTCCAGTGCTGAGTCTTTCGAACACAGAAACTCTCTCAGGGACTGTCTTGACACAGTTGCATTCCGACAGTACCGCCCGAATAAGCTTCGAGCAAGGATACTGAGTCTCGAACCTTCGAGGGCTCCTCTTTCTGGATTTACTCGTACCCCCGGCACGATAGTACAGCTCGTCCGTTTGAAGGTTGGAGCAACCTATCGTGTGTTGGCACGCTCTCCCAGGTATAACGTCGTCGTCATCAGACGACAACGTTTCCTTCTGAGGATGAATTGTCTTCTTCGGACCATCCAGAGTCACACGCCTTGAAATGCGCCTTTGTGAGCGTGAATCTTCAGCGGGCTCTTGCACTTCGATGCGCAAAGTTGTGCGCTTGGGTGCCGCAATTTTTTCCAAGTGTTGAGGGTTGCGGCGAACCCCCAGCATGTTGAATTGTTTGGGACTTCTTCATTGGCCCCAAGCGTTCCTGGACTGGAGCTTTGCCTCGTTCTTTGGGAATTAGACCGAGGCGCTCCAAAATTGACTTCCTCTTCTGGGATGGTCCTGCGGGATCTCCCGGAGCAATTACGGAAATCACCGGCGATTTGGGTGGATTCGCCGGAAGTTGAATATTCGGAGGCTGCGGTTGTTGCTCCTTGGTCTGAATTGTTTCTTCAGACTTTGGCCTCCAAGCCTTGCGAGTTGATGGCTGCTTCTTGACCACCTCCTTCTGTAGCTTCCGACGGGCTTCTTCAGCTTTGGCCCGTGCTTGCGCCGATAAAGCGCGGCGTTTGCGGATACGCTCCTCCAGCGTTGAGCGATTCCGTTTGACACGGACCCACTCCATAGTTGATGGCTTGGAGGAACCACCCTTCACTTGTTGTTGAGGCTGTTTGCCTCGTTTGTTCTTCAGATCCGCATGGTAGCGGACCCCGTCAACGGACTCCATGGCCTTTGCGAATTGCTTCGCAAGGCGTTGACGCTGCCTCTGGCGGGCTCTCTTAGAGAGAGTCACCACGCCTTCAACAGCGGATTTGACCTTCTTAGAGGCCGGTAGGACTTCACCCAACGCAACTTCGGCGTTGATCGGGGTGAGGTTGTCGTTGGTGGCTTCAACTTCTTCGCACCAACGGACGTTTCTCCTGGAGGAGAACTTCTGAGACTTCTTGGACTTGGGGGAGGAGGTAGATCCAGACGAGGACACGTACTCCTCGTACTTCTGTTGGTCGAACTCATACTCGACCTCCTCCACGACCGGGATCGAGATCCATGGCTGCGACGCTCCGATCTCGGCAGCGAGATCGGTGGCTCCCACTGTGGTCGCCAGATTGTTCGCGGGAAAAGTTGGTGCTTTCTTCATTATCGATTCCATTGCACTCAGTTAACAACTTTATGCGTTACAAAGAGATCCGGTCTTTTTATAAGATCCGGCTTACAATGAAAATCAAAATAAAACAAAGAAATCAAAATTACAACTTCTTTCTTTTGTCGAACAAATCACAAGATCCTGTTATCCGGTCTCTTGCTTTTGTGGGTTGTTTGCCTGCGCCGGGGTTGTTTACCGTGGACCACCACGCGATCTAGATCCGAGCAGATCTACGTGGTATAACGGGTATTATTTCACCAAGGAAATAATAGCCGGGAGGGATCGTTTCACCAAGGAAACGATCGCTCGAATCTCGGGATCAAAGAACCAAGCTTTGATCCGGAGTATAACGACGTAGATCTGAGGATTAGATTCCTTCGAACTCCTGCCTTGTTTGGTGTGGGTGCTCGCCAAGAACCGAATCCGAGTGTCCAAGTCTTCAAGCCTTCAAAACTCCGAGGTGAGGTCACAATCCGGCAGAGTTTCGGCTCTCCAAAAGTTCAACCAAAAAGTCCTCTCAAATGATGAACCACCCCGCCTATTTATAGGCTCTCTGAACTGTGCCCGTGTGCACAAGAGAGAGGGGGGGAAGGCACCGGCCACCCTGGGGTGGCTCGGCCACCGAGCTACCCTAGGGTAGCTCGGCTTGGGCCGAGCCAGCCCAGGGTGGCTCGGTTTCGGCCGAGTCCCCCCGGGTGTGTTGTGTTCCGTCATTTTCCGTTGTTTCCGGTTATGTTCGTGATTCGGTTGTGTGGTTGATTGATCTGGAAACAATTCGTTTTGACTTGGTTCCTGATTTGGCAGTAAATTCGCCTTGGTGTTTGAGTTCGAATCCTCTCTTAGTTGGATGACTCGTTGACTCCCCGAACCATTGACTTGATTCCGCATGCGAATGGATGCATTCCGTTGTTCACGTGCGGTTCGTTAGCTTCGTAGCCTCGTTAGTTTGCTTCGTCGCTCGAACGTCCGTTGATTTGTCGAATCATTCGTGCCGAGCTGTGCTAAGGGACCTATAGGCAATTTTATACGCCTACAGTCTACTCACCAAATTGGTCTCGCACCCATCAAATAATCCAACACGGCTGCATCATAAAGACTGCCTACGTATCCTCTTGCCCAAGGAAACAAGTCGAACGTAGTTCACCCAAATGGCCGCGAACGACCTCAATCCAATAGAAGAGTTCGTAACCCTTCTCTAATATCATCAACTCTGCGGCTAATAACACCTCCAATGGCCTCAAACACCTCCACCTGAGGTGAACCAATGACCATATCCAAATTACATCTATTAGCTGCACTCGAATCAAAACCCAACTCATCATCTGTATCCAAAACCAAATGATCTCCAAACTGTGTCACCTCAGCTGGAATCCCAAACAATGCAGAATGATCTGGAGTATATGGAATAATCTCCACCCAATATGAAGTAGCATCAATCTCCACCTGCTACGATACAACTAAGGTCTGTCCAAAACTCTCCACCTGCTGAGAGTCAATTGGTTTCCTCATCGAAGCCTCATCCAAAGTGACACAATTAGACCTATCTTCCAATAGATTTTTACCTCCAATCATAGCAGTTGACAACTCTTTAATAGGATGATTCAAATATATCGAAGCCTCCGTCCAGAACCTCTTCTGCAAACCATTGCTCGACCACAAACACTGATCCTCCTCCAGCAAGGCACGGTTCTCCAAATTTGTCACCCTATCTGGTTGCCACAAGATTTCCTTTCCAACGAAGTGTCTCGAAATACCGTGAGCTCGGCTCGAATGCAGAAACAGGTCTATCTTATACCTCCTACCAAAATTAAAATGAAGTACCTTCACCTTTCTGTCTATCACACACTTCTTCAATCTGTTGGAAACTACTAGGACTTTATCCAAAGGGGATTTGGTTGCAACCCAAACACGCCTAGAACAGCTACCAACAAAATCAACCAAACTTCTATTACCTCACAATGATGCCCCATTGGAAGGCCCCCAAACATCCATGTGAACTCCTCCAGAATGACCCTTAGCATGATGAATAGAGGTGCCAAACTTTACCTCGGTCTTCTTGCTCACATCAACATGTTCACTGGACTTCAAACTGCAGGTCTTCGCACCCTCTTTCAATCTATGCGAGGAATCAATACTGGAATGGCCAAGCCCCAAATGCCGTAGTCTAGTCGAATAAATAGAAATCGTCAGTTCTCCACCTGCCACTATACCTCCAGTCAAGTAATACAGGTTATTCCTTCTGACACCCTTCATCACAATCCGAGAGTCTTCCACAATCTTGAGAACCATGTCCTCAATTCGAACATTCAGACCCTCTCCAACTAAAGCTCCAATCGAGATCAAGTTCTTTCTTAAAAAAGGAACATATCTCACATCATTTAACTCCCTAATAGTCCCGTCAAACATTTTGATGCGAATTCTTCCTATCCTAAGGATCTGACATGCACGGTTATCAGCCATGTACATCACACCACTATCCAGCTTCTCAAAACTGGAGAACCATTCCCTTCTAGGGCACACATGATAGGTCGCACCACTATCCAACATCCACTCGGATTCCTCCGAATTTCTCCATGTAGGACTGATAGAAAGCGAATAAATAGAAGAGTCAGAAATATTATCATACGATATGATGTTTGCTTCTGATGATGGTTGCTTTCCTTTTCCCTTTTGTTTATTCTTCATCCATTCGTCGAGCTTTAGGCAGTCTTCTTCTAATGACCAGTCTCCTTGCACCAAGCACACTGATCTTTTCTAATTATAGGATGTCCTACTCTAGACTGTGACTTCTAATTCTTTCGGTTTAAACCCTTCCCTCTTATGGCCAACGCCTCTGCTACCGACTCAGTCGAAGTCTCCTTATCCTTCTTCTGAAGCTGATAATTCACCAGTGCAGTAGTGACCTTACTATACGAAAGAGATGCCTTCCCATTAATCAGAGTAAGGACGAAGGTCTCATATCCCTCGTCGGGCAAGGAACTCAACAACAGCAACGTCTTGTCCTCATCTTCAATCATGACATCCATATTCGCCAAATCTGTAAAAAGCTTTGTGTAGGTGTTCATGTGATTTCTAATTGAGGTTCCCTTCTTCAACTGGAAACGATAAAGTCTCATCTTCAAATGCAATCGGTTCTCAACACTCTTTGTCATATACTTGCTTTTGAGAATCTCCTAAATTTTCTTCGCAGAAGTCTCATTCATCACATCATATTTTAGATCTTGAGTCAAACAAGACCTAATCACACCACACGCCGTTCGATTCATCTTCTTCCAAACCTTCTCTTCAATTTCATCTGGCTTGTCATCTAACTCCAATGTATCCTCTAAATTCTGCGCTTTCAGCGCATTCAAAACCTCGCATCTCCATAATCTAAAGTTATTTGTGCCATTAAACTTCTCCACATCTATCTTCATAGAGTGGATATTCAAACTCTGAATGGTCTTTGCGCCAGAAGCACCACCCTAGACACCCGAAGCACATTCTTTTCCCGACATCTTTCTCAATACACCAACGAACGAAGAATAGATCCAAAACTTAAAAGATAGAGTCTTTACCAAAAGATCACACCTTTATCACCAAACAAAGCTGTACACGAGCCTCCAAATTGATCTACTCCTCCAACCAAAACAAAACCCTAGATCTGGAACCTAGGCTCTGATACCACTTGTTACGCATAGCAAAAATTTTGATAGAGTTTCTGGTACACAATAAGAGAGAAAAATCAATAAGAATTCCCGTCTCACTAAGGAAACAAGAATATGAAGCGAATATCTCAACAAGGTGAGATATCGGCTCTTCCTCTCATCAGTTATAGGACTGACTTGTCGAGAGATCCTAAAAACTATTACAATGACCACAAACATAAACAAACTAATTTTACGTGGTTCGGCAAACTTCCTACGTCCACGGGGCAAGGAGGGGGGAGATCTACTATTAGAGAGGAGATAATACAACTAGGGTTTACAATCACTCAATCTAAACCCTCAAACTAACTCTCTAATCTCTCATAAAAAAAAAGAACAGCCGCCAAATAGGATTTTTCTCCTCTGCACGAAGTCCAAGAAAAATCTACAACAGCCTTTTGCACGCCGTCCAAGTCAATGCCTCTGCACAGAACTTCACGCAGCCGCTTTTCTTTCTCCGCTCCCCTCACTTCACACCCTACCCTAGGAGAGAAACGTAGCTATATATATAGCCACGTTCATATCGGGTGGGCCTGCGGTTTATCCGCTGGACTATTTCTTTTGTTCGCTGGACTCGGCTCTTTCACGCGTTCATTTCATACGAGACACTGCTCATGTGGCCCCCCACAAGGCTATGAAACTACGCCCTTCTCTTCACGCATTTTTGATTTGTCCAGGGGAGAAAAGAAATCACATCCGGTTTTTGAATGTGGCCGCTATCTCTTCACGAGTTTGCAACTCTTCACGAGTTTGCAAATCACCTCACGCTGAACGTGGGTGGCCCCCACTCCACGTGCTCGTTCGTTCACAAGAAATATTAAATAGATGAAAAATTGAGCTTAAAATTTCCCTCTTTAAAAGTGTGAAAGTAAGCAAAAGGGTTAATTACGGATAGACCCCTCACATTACTTACCCAAGTGCGGATATGTTAGAACGTTGTTCGTGCAATATCTCTTGTTTGATCAATAACAAACTCTCATTCGCTATTGGTATGTTTGTAAGATTATATATTTCGAGTATGAACATGTACAAATAAGTCACGGTTAAAAACGATGTAAAAATCAACACGAACATTGATGTCAACCTTTGAATCATTGATGTTCAAAAGGCTCCATCAATAGTCAAGTTATTGATGGACTATAGAAAATAATCAGAGAAACAGAAAATAAAAAATCGAACTATCGATGGTCTACAGTCGATCATCGATGATTGCAAGGACTATTGATGGGCTACAGTCAACAATCGGAAAAATTTAGAAATCATAATTTGCATAATCGATGGACTACAATCAATCATCAATGATCATCAATGGACCATCAATGATCTTATCTCACCATCAATGGTTATGATGTGTCTTAGCAGATTTTCAAATTTAATCTTAGTCATTCATTGATTGATTTGATCTCCTAGCTATTTGCACTCAGATTTAGGTATCTCTTTCCTGTTCTATCGAAGTTTGTTTAAGAGGAGTTGGAAATTATAATTAACAAGAAGTTTAAGGAGGCAAATATAAAAAAAGGAGAGATCTTTGTTCTAGGGTTTGAGAGAGAGAGAGAGAGAGAGAGAGAGAGAGAGAGAGAGAGAGAGAG
>BQKN01066126.1:24201-35071 GCA_022839385.1 Asparagus kiusianus
GAGAGAGAGAGAGAGAGAGAGAGAGAGAGAGAGAGAGAGAGAGAGAGAGAGAGAGAGAGAGAGAGTTGATCAAATCCCCTGAGTCTCATTCAACATCTTCTCAGCGAGCTTTTCATCGGAGTTTGATTCGGTGAGAAGGAGTGCTCTCCGCCTACAACGCTAAACTGCTTCTTCACGAATCTTCATGTACATCAATTTGCAGAACAATTTTATAAAGGACTGGAAGATTGTTCTTTTTATACTTCAATTATTTTGGGTTGGTTGTATTTTAAACTTATGAGTTTAACAACATACTAAAGCTGGGGCAATTGAGGGTTAGGTACTCAAGGTAGGGTAATTGAGAGTTTGACCAGGTGGGCTTAGGTTTCTTCTAGTCATTGTGAAGAGATAGGTTAGACGACTGATTTTGAATAGATTTCAGGGTGCGGTCTTTGAAGCCTACCAAATCAGGTTGTGATTTGGATGAACTCAGGTCATAGTGAAGAAGACACTTTGCGAGAAGGAAGAGTGGATGTAGAATTTTGATCCGAACCACTATAAAAATATCATGTGTTTCTGTGTTGGTTTGATTTTATTTTTTTGCTTATTTTATTTTTGCTGCTTATTCTGAATTAGCTAGGGTTAGGTTTCTTTCGGTCATCAGTAAAAAAAAATTTAAACCTTTTTTAAGAGGAAAAAGGATTAGCAATTGAAGGTCTATCCGCACACTTAGATCGCTGCAGGGTCTATCCGCAAATGAGTGACACTAAGGGGGCCTAGCCGCACTTAAACCAAAACAAAAATAAAAAAAAATCTGTTATATGAGTTGAATCATGTTGGTCCAACCACTAAATATATTCTAAATTATACACATTAGATAAATCAAGTCAATGGCTTACTCATTCCGCTGATCATCTATTGGATCAACCACTATATAAGGAAAGCTTACTCATTCCCCTGATCCATTTGCTCCCATTAGCGAGCGCAATGGCTGCAATGCTATAGCCACTGAAACAAAAATATGCAATAAGGAAAAGTAAAAAGGATGTAATAAGTAAGCCTATATATATATGTGTTCCACGGTGCAGAGCAACATGAACCAAGGTTCGGAGTTTCTTTCCTTACTTTTATGCTGATAATGCTATTTTTTTGTCTCCCAAAGTATATTTTAACACTTCTCACAAACTTTTCTACTCATAATTAAAACCCTTAAATGACATGGATCATGTTGGACCAACCACTAAATCATAAACTATACACACGGACTAGTTAGGTTAGAACGCACTTTTATGGAGCTAAAGCAATTTTCATTTCTTCTGATCCCTGCTCCAATGCTGTTGTAGTTAGGTCAATGGCTGCAACGCTATATCCACTTAAAAAGAAATTTATGTGCAAATTATGAAAAACAAGAGGCTGTAGTAAGTGAACCTATGTGCTACGTGATAGCAAAGCAGCAGGCACCACTCTTGGTCCAAGTTTTTTCGGTAATTGTTTTTTGCTCGGCACAAAATTAACTTGCACTTATCTATTTTCAGTGGGTGGCGGCTGCTGGAGCAAATAATAATTTCCATGAGGAGGGCAAGGTGACGATGACTCGTACAGGAAGAGAGATTCAAGATATATAAATGCTTCTGACGTTAATAAACTTGTTGGAGGTTTTATATCCATTCATAATATATTTGTTTGTTTAATTATTACCCAGCGTTTGTTAAGAAATATTGTCTACCATCTATTCATCTGGTCCCACGTCACTAATAAAGTCAAATACACTGACTCGTGACTCAAATATAAATAATTCTTTTGACTTCACTAAGCTCTTGAGCTACAATACTTTCATCCATATCCATTGGCGCACGTTATACTGTTCCTATGATCATTGTTAATTCACTACTCCTTAATAATTTAAGTTAAGTGTTGCTTGGGCCAAGCATATCCTGATTTGACTTTGTTCTACTTAATTTGTGGGAAGGATGTTGATTTGCTCAGCCGGTCTGTTTCCATAATGGTTGTATACATGGTTAGGCCTATGTATTGGCTTAACTCTTCAATTTTCCTTCATACCCCGTGAATTATATATATATTTTTAATCTTACTTCACTCTCTGAACTAATTTAAGTCTCGCTTTAATTACTTCCCAAATTCTCATTTCCGAAACCTATTTACCACTTCGTTCTTGCTATTTCGTATGTATTTTAGACGACTTTACATGAGAAAAATGATGGTTTTTAGATGCCAAATGTGAAGTTGAAAATAGTTCGAAAGGTAAACAAAGATAGTTTTAACAGTTTAAAAGATAAGATGAGACTGAAAATAGTTCAAGAAACATGAAAAACATATTGAATAGTTCAGAAAGTAAGTATGACATCAGGCCTCATGTAACAATGTTTTTGCTCAATTTATTTAAAGGTTAATTGCATATGTACCCCGTAGATCATGGGTATTTGCAAAACTATCCTTCAAAACATTAATTTAATTTAGCGGGTTCTTTTTTTTTTACGTTGTAGTCATAAATTAGTCTAAGGTGATGATTGGATGATTCGATCTGGGGCAATTACTTTTGAGTGGCTTTTCAAGTACCAAGGTTTAAAAGTTATTTTTTGCAAATAATCATTAGGTAAGGGGTCTAAACGCAAATAACCTTTTATTCAAATTCGAAATTGTCATACTGGCTTTTCCTCCGGTCCCGTGCCTCACGAGTGCCCGCCGTTGGCTTCACTACGTCTCCCCCGGCGTCACGTGAGTAGCACACGGAAAAGGGGCTACGGTGTTTTTCAAAGAGCACACGTGGCTGATGGTAACGAGCTAGGCTCACCGACAGCATTGTTCGGCTTACCACCGCAAGTAGTCCCACGGGATCCCACAGAACCTCCTGACAACTCCGTACCGTTAATCTGATGAGTCTGATCCGAACAAGATGCTCGCATGCGTAAAAATAGAGTCGGGCATGAAATACGCGTCATGTCCATCTTTTTTTTTTTTTATCCGTGGAAAGAATATAACTGCTCACTCGCATGCTGAGGATGGTTTTTATAGGAGGTGGGCTGGAGATTTTTCAGCTGATTGATTATTTAATAATTATGATTAAAAGCTAATAAAGTGTTTGTTACATGTATAATGCTTTGTGTCATGGTTAATATTGTTAAATAGTTTAAATGCCTTAAATTTTCAAATAAATATCCTTGATATTTTTAGGTAATTAAAGACAGTATTCAAAGAATGAGATAAGCTGGAAACTGAGCTGAATTGAGATAACGATCATTATATTTGTATTGGTCTAAAATTCATGAAATCGGCTTTGTTTTCTTCTTCTCCAAATTCAAATTAGGGGTTGTTTGTTTGCCTAAAAAAGAGGGAAATCAAAGAAAAGGAAACCTATTTTTAAGAAAAATAGGTTTTGGGATTGTTTGGTTGGCTAAAAAAAGAAGAAAAATCAAAGAAATGGAGATAAGATGAGATGAGTTGTCACCTTATATAGGATGATGTGAGTAATTTTTTAAGAAAATATGTTTTGATGTTGTTTGGTTAGCGGAAAAAATAAGGAAATGAATTATAAGAAACCTATTTCTTGTAATAGGTTGTTTTCTTTTGTTTGGTTATTTCTTAAAAATAAGAAAATAGATGAGATGAGATGAGTTGTCATTGTATTATTGGATAATGTGACCCACACGTAAAGAAATTGTTTTCCTAGCTTTTTGGGAGGAAAACAAAGAGATAAAATGTTAATGGGATGAGATGAGTTGTCACAATCTTATTGGATGATGTGAGTGATTTTTAAATATGAGATGAGATGAGTAGAGTGATGTTGTAGATGAAAATAATATTTTATTAGATGTGGTGGATGTGATGGATGAGTTGTTGGATGAAAATAACATTTTATTAGATGTGGTGGATGAGTTGTTAGATAAAAATAATATTTTATTAGATGTTGTGGGTGAGTTTTAGGGATGAAAATGTGTAAAATTGTACTTTTTGAGATTTCTTGGTTTTCATTTCTATTTTTTGGTTTTTTAGGAAATAACCAAACAGACCCTTAGAAAACAAGTATTCATGGAATCTAAAATATATTCATTTTAATCTAATATTGTATTGCACTAAAAGCACAATGCTATTTGGTTAAGGAATTCAATTCTTAATTAGTAATATTTATAATAATGACTTAAATTCTAATTTGAATGGCTACTTTTAAAAATCCATTTCCGAACGCTAACCCCGTCAAGTTAAGTATAGATTAGAAATAAAAAATGTAAATATAAGGAAATATGTAGAATGTATAAATGAAGTACGTGTACAAATGAGTATTTGACACAGTGGCGGATCTACATTGTGGGTTAAGGTGCAATGGCACCCGCGGGATTTCATAATTATATTCTAAAGCCTTCTCAAAATATGCACCCCAACCGCTCCTTATGTGTTTAATCAATAATTAGCAACTCGCTGGAGTCCATTTACATTCAATATATATCTCATTCCATTTGAATTTAGCCCATTATCAGTACCTGTGTTTGACCCTCTATGTAATTTTTTTGGATCCGCTATTGATTTGACAAGCAGACAGATGGAATAGGGGAAATTGACAATGTTATATCCGAGATGCAAGCCTAGAAAGGGAACGTGGTGAATAGGGTTGCTATTTTTTTTGCTAAAAAGCACATAATATGCAGCGAAAAGGATAAAATAAAAGTAATAAATGATAATCCAACCACCTATGAACACATAAAATTTTATCGTAATTCGGATAACAATCCTATGTCTACTCTTCCTTCTTACGAATGGGTTTCCTCATTGTGCAAAGAGTTCTCCTGAGTCATAAACTCGATTCAGTAGGTTTACAACACCATACACTGGAATTTGTCTAACCGAACACTTCACGATGAGTAGCATCTAGCTCTAACTAGTGGCAACCCTGAATTAATCCGGCTTGAGTACAATATAAAAACAAGTTAAAAACAAAATCAACACAAACAGTTAAAACTCGGCAAATCAAGAAAGATCTTACAACCATTTCATTAAATGTACCATCTTTCAATAAATATAAGCATAGCTCTGAAACGATCCAAAGATGTTGTGCGCTATGAGTGATAGTTTGTCGAGGCTCTGAGGGTCAATTCCTTTAATGAAATCTCTTGCAAATTAAAACCCTAGAATTCTCTTACTCCCCCCTTCTCCCTCTCTCAATGATATGAACTCCTTAATAGGCCAGGAAAGAGATATCTTAAACTTGATAGATGTTGGATCGAGATATGTGAAACAACGAATAGCTGAGATTAAATCTAAAAAACTATAATTCTATTGTGTTTACCATTGATGGTGACTCTTGACTCTTGCTGGTGTTGAAGCCTCATTGATGGTTGGGAGTCCCATCAATGATATAAAAGTATATGGAGTAAAAATCATCAATGACGCATATTGACCATCGATGAGCTCAACCTACCATCGATGGTGGATAGGGTTGCTATCATTTTTTGCTAAAAGCACAAAATATGCAACTGAAAGGATAAAATAAAGGCAATAGATGATAATCAAACACAAATAGCAACCAACCATGAACACATAGAATTTTGTAGTTGATTTGGATAACAATCCTATGTCCACTCTTCCTTTTTGCGAATGAGCTTCCTCATATGCATAGAGTCCTCCTGAGTCACAAACTCGATTCAATAGGCTTACAAAACCACACCCTGGAATCTACTAGAAATCAGTTGTCTACCCTAACTATTTACAATGAGTCATATCTAGCTCTACTTTGTTCTAACCCTCAATTAATCCGGCTTGAGTACACCATAAAAATAAGTTCAACGCAAAATCAACACAAGTAGTTAACAAAAAATCAAGAAAGATCTTACAACCATTTTGTTAAACAAACTGTCTTTCAATGAACATAAGCATAGCTCTGAAATGATCTAAATATGTTGTGCGCTATGAGTGAGAGTTTTTCGATGCTCTAGGGGTCAAATTCTTCAATGAAATCTCTCATAAATTAAAATTAAAACCCCAGAACTCTCTTACTCCCCCTCCCCCAACCCTCAATGATATAAACTCCTTAATAGGTCAGGAAAGTGATATCCTAAACTTGATAAAGATTGGAGATATACAAAACTGTTGTGCGCAGCGGAAATATCGACAGAGTTTCTGGTGCACGATAAGAAATAAAGATCCAATAAGAATTCCCGTATCACCAAGGAAATAAGAATCTGAAGCGAATATCTCAACAAAGTGAGATATCGTCTCATTCTCTCATCAGTTCTAGGACTGACTTGTCGAGTGATCCTAAAAACTATTATAATAACCACAAATACAAACAAACCAATTTTACGTGGTTCGACAAACTGCCTATGTCCACGGGACAAGGAGGGAGGGGATCTACAATTAGAGAGGAGAGAATACAACTAGGGCTTACAATCACTCAATATAAACCCTCACACAATCTCTTAAACCTCTCACACAAATATCTCTCTCAAAAGCACAAAAAACTGCACACAAAGTTTCCTCTGCCGAAACTCCTTGCACGCATCCTCTTTTTTCCCCTGTTCATAGCCGTTTTCTCTTTGCTTGCACCAACCGTTCACGAAAACCTACCACTGCTATTTATAGCTTCAATTCGCCTCAATCGGGTGGACCTAAGAAAAAAAACGTTGTTTCTTAGCTACCCTCCCACGCGGTTTCCACAAATCCATTGGACCTTCGCTGTCTCTGCGATCTCTTCACAAGGTAAAGGAAGCAAGCAATCTAGTGTGCCCCCACTCAATCAGAAAACACGTTTTTGGATAATTTGTTCACCTCTGAAATTCCCACCTCTGAAGTTCCTAGCTTTTGTCCGCTGAACATCTTTGTTGTTCACGCGTTTTCACAGAAACAACGGACAATTGAGATTAAATCTAAAAAGCTATAAATGTATCGTGCTTAACATTGATGGTACCTCTCGACCATTGCTGATGTCGAGGCCTCATTGATGGTTGAGAGGCCCATCGATGATATAAAACTCTCTGGAGTAAATATCATCGATGACACATATTGACCATCGATATGCTCAACCTATTATCGATAGTGGATGCCTACTATCGATGGTTAGAAGACTAAAATCATCTTTTGAGCTGATATTCGCGTCATTTCGCTGCCTACACTTCTTATACATGTATTTACCCGTACTATATCATATTAAACAAATATTAGAACTAAATGAGAGTTTGTTATTACTCAAACAAAAGCTATTGTATGGAATACGTCATAACAGGGAATTGTTAACGTATTTAATGTAGGAATTATATCAAAATTTTTGATTTTGTAAAGTGATCTTTCCAGTCGAATTGCGTCGATTAGTTAGACGAATTCAAAATATTCGATATTTTATTGATCAAATTTATCCCTACTTGGTGCCCGGATACTTGAGAAATCCCCAACATCTCATCTTCCTCTTCGATCAATTAAACACTTCGATCTGCATCCAAAAATTTTCACTAAAACCCAACAAATAATGTGCTGCTGTTGATGCAGGTTTGGTGGAAAGAACATGTTGGGTGCAGAGTCATGCCCACCGCCGCGGAAGCGATATTACCTGAGAGAGAGCCCTGGCTTTTGTTGTCACAAAAGTACAAGTCAACCTCTATATTCTTTGTTTCTCAAAGGAAACTAGAATAAATAGTGAAATTCTTATTTCTCAAAGGAAACAAGAATCGAAAGTGATATATTTCATCAAAGTGAAATATACACTCTTCCTCTCATCAGTTCTAGGACTGAAATGTCGAGGGAACCTACAAGCTATGGAAACTCACAGATAAGATAAATACAAACACGAGATTTGCGTGGTTCGGCTAACTAGCCTACGTCCACGGGAGGGGGTTTCACTATGAAGGAAAAATACCAAACTTATACAAGTTCTCTCTTCCTCTCTTTCTTTTCTTCCAAAAGAACTCTACACAACTCACTTATTTTCTCCCCACAAAACACTACACAACCACCTCCTATTTATAGGAGAAAATCCGAAGTCAGCAGGCGGGCTCACGAAGCGGGAAAAGGAACTCGCACAGGAAAACTCCCGCGCTCGTGATCACGAGCCCCCCCTCCCCCCCCCCCAAACCCGAGCTCGTCGTGGGCACAAGCGGCGCGAACAGGAGCTGGGACGGGCGCCTATCTCGTCGTGGGCGATGGGACAGGCGGCGCGGCACGAGGACGAGCGGTCCTCGCGTGCGCATGCACGAAAGCCGCGTCGTGGGCAGACGCCCACGTGGGTGGGCCCCTCCCGATCACAGAACAAGAAAGATCATTTTAATTCAACCCGCTAATAAATATCTCTGGTAAACTTGGACATATTTATATGCCAAAAACATGTAAGCAAAATAGCAAAATTGAGTATTAAACAACAAATAGCTCTCGTATATAAGAAGGAAAATGCTTTGATGTGGCTCAAGAAAATAAGCATTACACTATGACAAGTTAAGTCTCAAGACGATTACGAACATTGGGCCCAATTGGAGCCCATTTCATGACGTAGTCCACATAACACTTTGCCGTAGCTTAAGTAAGAAAACGAGAAAAATTAGTCGGTATAAAGTAATAGAACTTGTTTTAAGTTTACTGTAGGGGGAGGAGAGTAGGTTGAGGTGGGACAGAAGAGAAAGAAAAGGAGGATCGATGGCTGGAAGAATAAAGAGGAAGGAGCGGGATGGAGAGGAATTAAGGAGATGCAACGGAGGAGGAGGAAGACGTAGGAGATGGGATGAAGAAGGAGTAGAGTGGAGGTGGAGTGAATGTATTTAGATAGTTCAAATAGATTTTGAACGGAAAAATTTGCAAAATAGACTATTTTTATGAAATATATAGCGAAATAGACCACTTTGAAAAATAATTAGCAAAATAGACCTCTTTTGAAAAAAAGAGGTCGATTTTGAAAAACAAGGCTCAGAAAACATACGGGACTACTAGTCCCGTATGTTTAGAGCCAACTAATCACGGATTAGTGACTCAGAAAACATACGGGACTAGTAGTCCCGTATGTTTTCTGAGTAAAAAATTTCACTAATCCGTGATTAAAACATACGGACTACTAGTCTCGTATGTTTTCTGAGCTGTTTTGCAAAATAGACCTCTTTTTGGCCTGTTGGCCAAAAAGATGTCTATTTTGCTAATTATTTAGCAAAACGGTCTATTTTGCTAAATAATTAGCAAAAACGGTCTATTTTGCAATTTTTCAGAAATTTATCTAAAGCAGTTGATTCGAAGCTAAACCCATTTTTAAGATGTATCTACTTCTTTATTACTAAAGGAGAACGATCAAAAAGATCTAATGAATAGTAAATCTTAGGTGGACCAATCAAAAATGGCCACGTCATACCCTCATACAATTTTTTTTGAAAAACCACTCACACCTCATCCCCCCGTTCTCTCTCCCCCCACGTCCTCTCTCTCTCTCTCTCTCTCTCTCTCTCTCTCTCTCTCTCTCTCTCAAGATGGACGGAGGGCCTTCCAACACAATTGGATAACAACCCACGTTCTCCCACATTTCCCCATCTCCGGTGCGGTTTTCACTTTCCACATTTTCTTTAAATCTCCGCTTCGTCTTCTTCAACTTCAGACATCGCGTTCTGCCGCTATCGATCAGATATCAAAGCAAGCTTTCACCATTTACCGATGGCGTCGAGTTATTGGATGGTCGCCCTCCCCATCCAGAGCTCCGCCGCCTCCCTATGGAGTCGCCTTCAGGACTCAGTCTCCAAGCAAGCTTTCGATTCTCCTCTCAATCGAGTAGCCAATCAAACCCTAACCTCTCAATTTTAGTGCTTTTATTCTGATCTAGGGTTTTAACGACCTCTTCTCCCCTTTCTGCAGTTCAACATCCCCGATCTCCGCGTCGGAATCTTAGATTCCCTTCTTGCCCTCAGTGATTATCTGCACAAGGTAATTGCGTGAGATCTTGATTGAATTTTGGGTTTTCATGGTTTTGGTGTTGATTCGCGAGATCTGGCAGTCGAATGCTTTTATAGAGAGAGTTTCACACAAGATCCGGCGACAGATTGAGGAGCTCAAGAGGGCTTCGGGCATCGATGTCGGGGCTACGACAGTCCCTGTTGATTCCTATCTTACAAGGTTTCTACAATTTCCTGCTGCAATTTTTGGTTTCCTCTTTTTTTGTGATAATTTGAAGATGTAATGGTTTAGATTTGTCTGGGAAGAAGCGAAGTACCCGACAATGTCGCCGCTTCGGGAGATTGTTGAAGGAATTCATGTCCAAGTGCCAAAATTGAGGATGACATGAAGGTCAGTTGAATTTATAAGGCAACTACTATTGATTGTTGTTTCATAGTCTGCATTATTAGAATCTTCACCGATATTGCATTTATCTGGCATACCGTAGTTTGACAATATTAGGTAGTATAGAGTAACAGTTTATACAATGCAATGAAAATTCAGCTATTTTGCATACCACATAAGTATAAAGTCTCTGGTACTTTTTAGCTATTTGCACCTCGCCCAGTATATCTTCCAAAATGTCAAGCATCACACAGAAAAAAATGGTTAAGGCAGCTGAGTTATCAGCCAATTAGGCAATATGTTAAGAAACATAAGTAATTAGAACTAGATATACTTTAGTCATCTAATACCCTGTAAAACATAGCAAGTTATAGACTATAGTGATGAAAAAACAATCACTACTAGAAAATAGAGTTTTACCTACGGATAAATAGCTACGGAAATTTCCGCCGCTATAACATGACATATAGCGATGGAAAATTCCGTCGTTATTTATCCGTATGTAAAACTTATTTACCGACGGAAAATATGATGTTAGCGACGAAAATTTTCCGTCGCTAAAACTTTGGCGACGGATTTATAGCGACGGAAAATTTCCATCGCTAAAGCCTTTTTTAGCGACGGATATTCCGTCGCTAAAAAAGAC
>BQKN01066126.1:62887-85378 GCA_022839385.1 Asparagus kiusianus
ATAATCGGTGTTTGATGGGGGATAAGCTATCTATTGTGATTTTTAGAGAGCCTACAATGATGATAACCCAGTAGAGGATAAAACATACAAAATCGACCAAACTGAAATGGTAGATGATGATGATGAGTTGGTTGAAACTTCTAGAATTAGAGTGGAGAAAAAAAGTGGTGATTGAGGAAGGTCATTCTAAACATGAAGCTAATATCCCAAAGGGATATTAAAGTGACGTCTTAATTGATAGTGAAGTAGAAAAGGCATTGAATAGTGACCATGAGGAGCTTCATGAGATGCGAGAAAGAAATATTACCTTGTTTGCTAGGTAGAAGAGTAACATAGCTTTCAATTCTGGTACAAGGATTGAAAATGATCAGCCAAGTGAAATAGATACAGGACAAGCAACTAAGACTCATGCATAGCCAAGTCAAGCACATGCACAACCTAGTGAACCAAATGCAGAGCAGCCTAGTGAACCAAATGCAGATCAACTCAGTAAACCAAATTTAAAACAATATTCTAAAGCAAATGAAGAACAACCAATTGAAGCAAATGCAGAAAGAGCAACAGAAGCAAATGCAGGACAACTAGGAGAACCAAATGTGCATCAATCTCTTGAACAAGATAATGATGATATTGAGGGTTTGATTGTAGGTGGTCCTAGAGCAATAGGAGCAATGCCAAGTAATGTAAAATGTCCTAAAAATTAGACATCTTATAAAGGAGGGAATGAATTAGAATAGAGAGATAGTGCTGATGAGGATGCTTTGGAGCCAAGTGAAGATGAAGCAGTAGTTGACACTAAAAGGTAAAAGAAAATGAAGGAGGCAGTAAAGTACACGTTTTTCATTGAGAACGTGGACATGAAACATGTGGAGTTGGAACCTGGATCGAGATTCACTTCAAGAAAGGTACCAAAAGAAGCTATACTCATGTACTCCATGCAAAAATACTATGATTTGGTCTATGTAAAAAATGACAAAAAATGCTTCATATTAGATGTTTTTCATGCAATTGGGAGTTGATTGTTGGAGCAGATCTCATAAATAGGATGACATGACAAATCAAGCATGTATCCCCTACACACACATGTAATAGGACATTCAAGAATAGACCAATAACTAAGAGTTAGATTGCTTAAACTTACCTAGACCAACTATTAAAGAATCCTAAAATGAAGCCAACGGAAATAGCAGCTGATATGAGAATAAAATTTAGAGCAAATGTAAATGAGAGGAAATGTGCAAGGGCCAAGGACAAGGCACTCAATGCTGTGCATAACTTAATGCAAAGGTAGTATGGATTGCTCAAGTCTTACATAAGATAGTTGTGCAAATGAAATCAAGGCACTAGAGCCATTTTAAAGGTCCATGAATCAGAATCGGGAGAACCAACTATATTCATGAGAATTTATATGTGTTTTAAAGTAATGAGATTGGGTTTCCTACATGGTTGTAGGAGGTTCTTTGGCTTAGATGGATGTTTTCTCAAGCATTCATGGGGAGGATAGTTACTAAGTGCTATTGGGAGAGATGGAAACAACCATGTGTATGCAATTACATGGGCTGTAGTTAAGGGAGAAAATAAGAACTCTTGGCAATGGTTTCTTAGTTGTTTGAATGCAGATTTTGGAAATGGGAGATGGTTATGGATGGACTATGATGCCAGTCAATAAAAGGTATGAGATAATTTAGATTTAAATTGTTGCTAGATTTTTTCAATTGATAGTCTATATATGTTACTATTTGATTAGGCCTTGTACCTTCCATTCATGAAATATATCCAAAAGTAGAGCATAGACAATGTGCAAGGCACATATATTTTAACTAGAGAAAGGCTCACAATGATAGGGTTTTATAAAGGTAATTTTAGAAATGTACAAAAGTGAGTATAATGGGAGAGTTTGCATATGAAGCAGCCAAGCTGAGGTGCCTTTCAGAGAAGCGATATGATGATTTCATGGATAAGGAATCTCATTCATTTTGTAAGTCACATTTCAAGACCCATAGCTAATGTGACTCCCTAGGTGACACATGTCTGACTCTTTCAACTCCTTCATTTTACTTTCAAGATTTAAGCCTATAATATCTATGTTAGAGGATATTAGACTATCTGTGATGAGGGAAAGGATGCAATAAAAAATATGCTATTACATAAATTCATTGGTGAAGTTTCCCTTAGAGTGCGTAAAAAATTGGACGAGGCTTATAATGAACAAATTAATTGTGAAGTACGTTGCAATGGCTCAACAAATGAGGATGGTCTTGAAGTGATCTATAAACGTTTAAGCCATAAACTTGACATAGGCAAGAGGACATATTCTTGTAGAGTGTGGGAGTTGACAGCACACATACTGTAAGTGCAATTTTACTCCTAAGGAGGAAACCAGAGGATTATGTATCAAATTGTTATAAGAGTGAATGCTACTTACTTACATATGAATATTTGTTGGGCCCAATGGAAGACTACAAATACTGGGACAAAGAAAGGGAAGGTATGATACTGCCTCGAAATATTGCTAAGAGAAAGATGGGAAGACCAATGCAACAAGAAGGAGAGACTCATCTAAAGGCCTACGGAACATTTCTAAAGAATCATGGCAGGGGATCCCCCAAAGGTGTGGTCATCGCCATTCTAATGAGCATTCAATCAAACATTGTCCACTTGCACCACCAATGAATCAAAGAACTTCAACTCAACATGTAACTAACTGTTTAAAACTTTGTATTTGAGTTGGTTTATAAATCAATAATATTGATTTAAGTCAAATTTTAAGTTTCAGGATGCAAAAGCTCAAACCAATGGCACTACTGATTCAAGTCAAAAAAAGAAAAAGAGGAAGACCAAGAGGGAGCAAAACTAGAGTTGTCTTATTAACAGATGATTTGGCACCAACTAATCCAATTCATAAAACTCAATAATTTATCAGGAATAGGTCTACAAGGGGTGAAAATGCACATCTAGATAAAGATAAAAACTCACTTATTAGTTTGTTGTAAGCTATATGTCTAAGTTAACTTTATTTTTTGTTTGTAAAGGTGAAGCTCAATCTCAGACAACGGAACCTATTAGAGGAAGAGGACAAAGAAGAGGTAGAGATGGTGGAAGGGTGATGAGCAGTCAACAAAGAGTACTTGAAGGCTTTGGTTTTTGGCAGAGAGAACATGGTAAGATGGTCTTCATGGATCCAACTGTTAGTCAATCACATATTGTGATGAATAAAACTCAAAGTGCATTTGAAATTGTAGACCAAAATTAACAAACAATCACAATTTACAACACAACAACAATGAAGAGTACACCAAGTGGGATAGACTAAAGCTTGTAATTTCTATCATGAGACATGTATTTTAATATGTCAGTGTTAATGACATTGTTCTTAGCTTGTTTTTTGTTATCTGTACATGTACCATGTTTGGAAAATTTTTGGTTGTTTATGCAAGGTTGCTTGTATGTTATGTAATATGATATTGGTGGTTTATATGGATCATATGTTATAGTCACTATCAGGTTCGTGCTTGTGTATGTAATTATGACAAAATATTTTTGAAATACAGGCAAAATACTACCAAATTTGCATATAATGTTGTCGATAAGCACATCATTCATTTGCTCAATAAGCATTTCATTTAAACAAGAACAACATAAATATAACACCATTGCATTAAACATTACATTAAACGCCATTACATTACCCACTCAAATACAATAAGACCAACATAAATATAACTAACAACAAAGTAGCACACTTGTATAATTTGAGAGACGTTTTTTGTAAAACAAAAGCATCTCTTAATCTGCTAATCTCTTCCAAACTAGCCGCAGTTTCATTTTAGCACAAAAAATAATCACCTCTTTCTTCAACATGATGTTTTCCTCTTCATAGCTATTGATATCATATTTTAACTGATGATTTTGATGAATGTATGAATGCAAATTATTGCTTCTCTCGTCAGACAATCTATCTAGTTCATTCGTGTGTCAATTCAACTTCATAATTTTATCTCTTAGTAGAGACACTAAATTAGCAGCAACTTTGTACGTTGGTGGATCATACCATTCCCACAATCCACAACCAATATTCTAAACATTTAGTTCAAACAAAAATTTAGAAAATCAAAAATTTACCCAAAACAAAAATCAAATTAAAGTCAAAGTCACCTTTTGGCATCCATAGAACCTTCTGCCATGTTTTTTTATTAATGAAGGAGGTTAGATAGATGCAATCTATCCACGCTTACACTTCTTTACGCCCTCAATTTTTTGCTTCTTCAATCAACTTTTGAATGAAGTGCAATTTGTTCAATCCTGCAGCCATTCCACTATTCCCGCCAACGACGCTCCTCCTTCACTGTGCGCTTGAGCTTGAAGAGGACATCCTTCAGATCTCCCGAAGCAATTTTGCCTATCTCCCCTCCGCCAAATAAACCCCAACCTTATTTCCCACCTAATTTGTTGTGCCCTAGTTCATCGTTTCATCCCCGCTTTTATTCCCTCCCAAAATCGGTTAATCAACTCCACATCACTAATCCATGCTACATCAGCGTTTTCTAACAGTCATTAAGGGTCACATGCTGTTTACGTGAAGGGTTTCGCCGGAAAACTTAATGCTGACCAGAATTTGGATCTATGTGCTAATTTTAAACCCACTTTAAATATCTAAACATCATCAGAGATATTTTAAACATCTTTTTAAATACCACTTTGGTAGTTTAGCCCTTTGGGAGACGAATCTATTATATTATATTATATATATTAAAGTATGCATAAACTTAATAAAATGACAATCATTTTGGTCTAGTAAACAAACTGTTTTATTCATTAATTTTTACAAGCACATTAATATTCTTACTTACTATTAAATTGATATTTTAGTTTTCTATCCTCGTATTTAAATCAATTCTACAAAAAATGTTGGTTAATTAGGGCCCGTTTGGTTGGTTTCCTAAAAACCAAGAAAAAGAAATCGGTACAAGGAAATCAATAAAATAATATTTTTATCCATTTCCATCCCTAAAACTCACCCACAACATCTAATAAAATATTATTTTTATCTTCTAACTCATCTCATTTCATCTCCTTTCTTACCTTTAAGGGCCTGTTCGTTTGTCTATAAAAAAGTGGGAAATCAAAGAAATAGAAAAGTGGGAAATCAAAGAATTGTTTTGGGAGTGTTTGGTTTGCTAAAAAAAAGGAAATCAAAGAAATGGAGATGAAATGAGATGAGTTGTCACATTATTATTGGATGATGTGAGTGGTTTTTTAAGAAAACTAGTTTTGATGTGTTCGGTTGGCAAAAAAAATAAGGAAATGAATTATAAGAAACTTATTTCCTGTAGTTTTCTTGTTTTCTTTTGTTCGGTTCATTCTTAAAAATAAGAAATGAAATGAGATGAGATGAGTTGTCATTATATTATTGGGTGATGTGAGGAAAGTTTAAGAAATGTGTTTTCATAACTTTTTGGGATGAAATGGAAGAAATGAAATGTTAATGAGATGAAGTGAATTGTTATATTATTTTATTGGATGATGTGAGTGATTTGAAATGATGAAAAGAGATGAGTTGAGTGATGTTTGGATGAAAATAATATTTTATTAGGGTGATGGATGAGTTGTTAGATGAAAATAATATTTTATTAGATATGGTGGATGAGTTGTTAGATAAAAATAATATTTTATTAGATGATGTGGATGAGTTGTTGAATGAAAATAATATTTTATTGGATGTTGTGGGTGAGTTTTAGGGATGGAAATGGAAGAAATGGGTTATTTGGAGATTTCTTGGTTTTCCATTTCCATTTCTTGGTTTTTAGGAAATAACCGAACAGCCCCTAAAAATAAACCAAACACAAGAAATATGTCACATCATCCAACTCATCACAACTCATCTTATCCCATTTTTAAAAATCACACACACCATCCAATAATATTGTGACAACTCATCTCATCTCATTAAACCTTCACTTCCATCCATTTCCTCAAAAAAAAACAAGAAATTGATTTCCTTAAGTATGTGTCACATCATCCAATAATATACCTCCAACTCATCTCATCTCATCTATTTTCTTATTTTTAAAAACGAACCAAACACAAACAACCTCAAAACATCATCCAATAATATACCTCCAATTTATTTCCTTGTTTTTTTAACCAACCAAACAACCTCAAAACAATTTTTTTAAAAAATCACTCACATCATCCAATAATAAGGTGACAACTCATCTCATCTCATCTCCTATTCTATAATTTCCTTTTTTTTTAAACCAACCAAACAACCTCAAAACAATTATTATAGGAAATAGATTTCCTATTCTTTGATTTCCCAAAAAAAATTGTGAAACGAACAGCCCCTTAGCAAGCATCTACTCCAGATTGCAAGCATATCATTCTCCTTAAACCCGCGACGCGGCACCCTCCCCTTATCTTTCGCTGAATACGTACTCTCTTTTGTCTCACTGTGGACTCCAAAATCAACTCGAGAAAAAAAAAAAGGAAAAAAAGAATTTTTTTTTTTGAGTAAACAGAGGAGGGACTGAGATCTTCTTCTCGATCTAGTCAAAAACCCTAGCTCGAAACTCTAGAGGGCCGGGCCAGCCCCATCACTACAGCTCCAATGGCGTCTCGATGAAGATTCCTCATTTTGCCTTGCCTTCATATCTACGCACGAGATCATTTAGAGTTTGGTGAGATAGCGACCCCCGTCACTTCCTCCTCTCTCGCACTCGCGAGAGATCCTACTCTAGGGTTTTTTGAAATGTGAAGCACTTGAAGGCATTTTAGGTAATCCCCCCTTCAGATCTCTGAGTCGATTTGCTTTTGTTTAGGGTCTTTGGATGGATCTCTAGTTCGATTGGGTTTTTACGGTCTTAATTTGATCGCCGATTTATGTCAGTGAGATTTCTGCACTATTTGGGGTGAATGTAGGTAGTTTTATGTTAAATCGTCCTGTAATTTGATCTCTTATGCTACATTTTACGGTATTTTTGTTAGATTTGTTGTTGTCTCTTTGGATAGCTTTTGATTGATTGGAGAATGGGATTCTCTATTGATCAATTCAGCTGTTTTTTTTATATGTAAATTTAATAGGATTTGTGGTTGGGACTAGCAATGCTTGAACAATTTCCCGCATCTGTTGAGATTCCTTTGTTTTTAGGGATATATTTCTCTTATGTTACTTTCAAAGAAAGTAAAATTGGGAATGCAGCATTGTCTTTGTTTTCTACACAGAAATAAGGATGCACTGGGGACATGGGGTTTGATTTATTTTCAGGTGCTCATTTTGTGGTTAAATTCACTTTGTTATGCTCATATTTGGATTCTCTGTCTTTGAAAATATTACTTTTCAAGAGAATTGGAAATTGGGAATTTGTCCTTGTTCCATTACTTTCATTGGAAAGTTAATTGGCCATGCATAATGACCTTTGTTTTGCCGTGCAGAGAACAGAAATGAAAGAGGAAAGGATGATGAGTTAGCAGATAATTAGGTTATTCTTAAGCAATGTCAAGGGTTCCTAAGTGGAAGGTTGAAAAGGCAAAAGTTAAAGTGGTCTTTAGACTACAGTTTCATGCAACCCATGTAAGCTAAGCTTTGCCTTTCAATGCTGGATTTTTGGAGTTGCTCTTTCTTTGAATTAGTTGTACGTATGGATCTTCTTTCTAAATATGTTAAGTTGAAGCAGTGGAATATTTATCTTTGCTTTGTACGTCAAACTTTTTCTGTACCTTTCAGTTTTATCATTAGGATCCCATGTGGTCTTCTTTCTTGGTTCCTTGCTTTTGTTGTTAACTTAAACCAGTTGCTAAGAAACATTTGAAGATTAAAGTTTATTCACCCTTTGTTATAAAGTAACCTATTGGACATAAAAAGGCGTGTTCTGAAAATGCCAACCATTAGCAACCTAAACTATGATTTGTAAAGTACTAAGTCATGCTATTTTCTGCCTCTCTCCTTATTGTGAAAAAGAATTATGAATGTTATACGGTGTGGAAAGGGCTGAAAGAATCCTAAGGTACATAATTTGACTTGAATTCTGAATTACGTCTAATCCTCCTCCTTCAATTACCATATCCCTGATGCCCATTTTTTCCCTTCCTATTTTTGTAACAAAAGGCATAGTATATTTTCTTGATTTTGGGGAAAAAATCATTCTTAATTATGTAAATTTGGAAATATTGATATGAAGTGCCTTCAATGTTGGTAATTTGTTTGCTTGTGTATTGCTATATTAATCTTTGTTGCCCATGGAAAAATAGTAATGTACATCTACGACAACTGAGATATCATGAGAATTTGAGTAGTCATATCAAGCCATTTTCCTTGAAGAAGTTGTGATATATATGTTTTCCTGCTTAGAGCTCTGTTATATGTGTATTTACTCTCTACTATGTAAAAGGCATGAAAGGAATCAGGTCAATGTAAACCTGCTCGTGTAAGAGTTGTTTAGTAGGCACTCTTCAACATCAGCCTCCTGCAAAGTTCTCATGAGAGAGGAGCATTTAGTTTAGGTTTTTTATATGTTGGAATTCATGCACGCGATGTTCCCTGATTACTCCCATGACCATAATAATGATCAAATATGACTACTAGATCATCCTTTGGCATCCATCCCTGTCTTGCATTTGCCTTTTGCATTACACAGAACAATTACCAGCTATATATGCACTTCTCTTTCATACTTCTAGATGTATATTGTAATATCTTGGATGTCATTGAGATGTTCCTAAGCTTAATAAACATATGTCGATGCATGCACTAAGTAGGTTAGATGGCCTTATTTGCATGCCATCGACTGCGAGAAGTTGAATACATAACTCATCTGTCCATCTTGGAATTGCTGCATATCATTGCAAATGTTCTTATTCTTTTTCAAATGAACTTACAGTTGATTTTCTGTTGTTGGCAGATTCCACAACCAGGATGGGATAAATTATTTGTATCATTCATCCCTACCGATACAGGGAAAGCAACTGCAAAAACAACGAAAGCAAATGTGAGGAATGGGAATTGTAAATGGTCAGATCCCATCTATGAAACTACAAGACTTCTTCAGGACACACGAAGTAGAAAGTATGACGCAAAGTTATATAAGCTTGTTGTGGCAATGGTATCAATACTTTCATGACTATGGTTTTCTGTTTAATTTATCATTTACACTGAAAAGTTATTTGCTTGCTCTTTTTCCTTCCTTTTTCTTGAATTGTGACTTACAGAATTTGACGCCGTTGTGCACTTTAATATGTTTCTGAGTTCTGAGATTATATCTAATAAATAGGTGTTATTAACAATTGATGATGCCTTGAGACAATTTTATACCAGGGGTCTTCACGATCTAGCATTCTTGGGGAGGTTATTATCAATCTTGCTGACTTTGCTGATGCTTCAAAGCCTTCTTCTGTTGATCTACCTCTCAAGGGCTGTGACTGTGGGGCTGTTTTACATGTGAGGCCTGCTTTATGAATTATTAATCCTTTTAACTTAGCCTTTTGCTTGCTCATTGTTTCATCATTTAGTCTTACCACAACATTTTTTCCCTTCAGATCCTATTGTATAGGAGTGTTAGTTTTCTCTTAGTCATGTCTATCAACTCCCTGATAACTAAGAAGACTTCACACACGAGGGAGGAAGGGAGGTGCAAAGATAAAAATCAAAACCAGTGGATGTGGCCTACTACACATGAACTATCCAGCAACAAAAAATCAAAAGATTCCAACATCATCAACCCATGCATAACATGTCATCAAATAAATGTTTCAGAATTTTCATAAAGCTGCTTTATTTTTCACCTCTTGATCTATGATACAAGACATATCAAAATCCTTTGAGATTTTGTTTCTAAGTAGTTCATATATAAAAGATCACATCCACTGATTTGAATTTTCACTTTTGGGTTTCAAATTTCAAAATTGGGTTGATAGTAATGAACTATCACCTCATACCCATTTTTTTCATATAGACACGCGGTCATGCGCAGATGCACACACATAAAGAGTAATGCTCTTGTATACTCAGTGGATTAAAGGCTCAGTCCACCAATATTGTCCTTTGATTTACTGTGAGGTGTGTTGATGTGTAATACATGTCAAGGCTATCTTTTCTCAAGATCCATTACACATCATCATGTCTCAAAGCAAATCTAAAGGATAATAAAGTTGGTGGACAGAGCCCTCAGTGCACTTTTATAAGAGCTTTACTCTCTCTCTCTCTCTCTCTCTCTCTCTCTCTCTCTCTGCGCGTGCGTGGGAGTGTATATTGAGATGAAAATAGTGGGTTCAGGTGTAATGCTATAATTTTGTCGGTGTTTTGTCCTCTTTAACACTTTGGGGATGACTGTAACCTTCATCAGAAATGATATCAACATTGTACATATTTGAATCTAATGGTTCTGTATTTATGGTAACCCAGGTAACAGTACAGCTCCTCACCTCCAAAACTGGATTCAGGTAGTGCATCTAACTGTAAAAAAATTTCTTTTAATACTCTTACCTACATGCCTTATGTCTGCCAATTTTAATCAGAGAATTTGAGCAGCAAAGAGAGCTTAGCGCGAAAGGGTTTCAGATGCCATCTGGTCAAAGAAGTCATGAACCTGTTGGGACTGCAGCAGCTTCTTTGGAGATAGGAAGCGAACAACTAGACAAGGTATGGTCATTTGTGCCAAAAACGAACATAATCAATTTCTTTTGTTTTGTTCAACTGTGTTATCCTGATTTTTTTTTTCCAGTTTTCCAATCTGCTTTCCGGTACAAATGCTAGAACTATCTGTGAACTTTCTTGAGCTGTCATTCTTCTAACAGTGTCAGAATACAATATACGAAGGATATGAATATTTTCCAGGTTACTGGGTTTTTTTTTGAATGGAGGGAGAAAACACTTATTTTTAGTAATAGCACAGAAATATATTATATTGTCAGAAGCTGAAGAATTATGATAGCTACATATACAGTATAGTTGTTGGTCATAGCAACGGGTTAACCTGTTGAGAAACACAAATATCTACCCCGATGCGGTACTACAAAGTGGATTATGAGCTACATTTAACATTTGTCATAAAATGTTTTGGATATGCGGAATTCTTTTCATATGTATAATCTTGGTTTAAGTCTCAGAACTCTCTATTCCACTTTCTAATGCTTGTTCATATCTATTTTACCTATCCTAAAACGGACAATGTTTTCTCCACTGTGTTCATCCCTCATTTTTTGTCTCTTTCTTTATCTCTGCATCTAAATAAACATTCATTATGTGATAACGTCTATCTTTACTACACTTTGTAAAAGTTACCATATTCAATTTTTAGGAAAACATTGATATGTTTGCACTTTGTTGCCCAGCTGTTCACCAATATTGCATACTAAATTGCATCAAATAACTAGAATTTCACTCATTTCACCTAAATACCAATGTGTGTTTTTGCCTGAAGAACCTCCAGTTTCCTCAATATTAGGGCTTTTAATTCTCATGCTTCTTAGCAGAATTTTTTATTTCCCTCAAAAATTTATCAATACCACATTTTCATTAAATTTTCAGCCTCCTATAAAACACATTGCAACTCATATGTAGTATAATTCTCAAGTAAAACGTTTTAATCTTTACATTAAAACCTTACAACACTGTTCCTCTTCTCTTTCTCCTGGGGACCAAAGTTCAGACTTCAAACCTCATTTTATTTATTAATAATCAAATTTATATAATACCTTCAATCCTAGATCTTAATCTAAGACTAATTAACAAATTAATATTCAAATCTTTAATTTCAATCATTTAAATTCTAAGTGGTGAATTTCACCTATGTGTCCAAATCTATACCTATTTATTTGAGCAATAGTGAAACTTTAGGTTATGCTAGTAGCCTAGTGCTATTTAGCTGATGTCAATCTCGGGGGGGGGGGGGGGGGGGGGAAAAGATCTTAAAAGATTTTTATTCCTCATCCACTCAGTGTGTAGGTTTTACTGAATGCATCTTCAGTTACTTCTGCACTTCACAACACAACCAAGACAGCTTAACTAGTTAGCATGTGGTATCTCTTAGCTGCTAACTACACTTAAGCTTATATAATCCCATTAAATCTAGATTTTAGTTTATCCCCCTTGAGTGTTCAGCCACTTACCATCCATGGGTCTTCTCCACATTTTTAATCCATGTTGAACTTCATTATATGGCTCTCATCTGCTCACATCATAACATACAAAATAACAAACACAAGATATCACTGTATATTGGTGTGAATTTCATCTACTCCAACTGTAGGGGTATATAGGCATAAGTGTATCTCTTATTATTGGCCCACCTTGTCTCAAATTTCCACTAGCTATGGGAAACTATTAATGCCCATCACATCCCATATTTATTGCTTTTATCCAGTCTAAACACATGTTCCATGCATGTCTTATTGATTAGTGCTTTGTTCACAGCAAATGTCCTACACCCATCCAATCCAAAATATTAAGCACTTCGTACCAGTGTTATCGAGGCGCAAGACGCAATGCGGGGCGCAAAGGTCCCTTACGCGCACCATGCGCAAGGCGCACAACGAGGCGCGCGCCTCACATTGAGGCGCATAACTCAAACTAATATTTGCCAACATCATAAGACAAAAACATATAAGCAACATATTAGTTACCTACATCCAAAATTATGAGAATATCAACTTAAATCATCAAATTATGCTAACTGAATTTTTAAAGTAACAAAAAAGATACAAGAAACATGTATTTAAATCATCAAATTAAGGGATTAACAATTATGAGCATATGTTTATAAATTGTCACATAAAAAGACTAAGAAATATAATTAACAAACATGACTGTTCATAATTTTCTAGTTAGTATTCTTAATTGATATTTGCTACTTAGCATGAAAATATGAAGAATGAATGTAACAATTACATATTTACATGTTCATAATTTGCTAGTTAGCATGCTAATTAGAGAAGAAAGTTACAATTAGCAAACAAGTATACTAAATTACTAATTATTGTTTCCTTTTTATAGGTTAAACATGAAAAGATGAAAATAGATTAGCAACTAGTAAGAAAGAGTATATTACATGATATAAATATGTAATTATGTAAATTATTTTTAAAAAATAGAAGAAAGAGTATGTTACATAATGCAGGTGCGAGGCGCACGTGAGGCGCACGCGAGGCGCGAGTGAGGCGCACGCGAGGCGAGCGCCTCGCTGCGTGCAGCGCCCCGCCTCGCGTGCGTGGCGCATTTTCCCCAGGCCGAAGCGCCCCGCGCCCGGGGCGCACGCCTCAATAAGCCTGCTTCATACTACTACTATAATTTGGTTTATTATTGGTAACAGGTTAACAATGCGAGGGTCAGGTTCAAGGAAAAGTTTGCCGATCTTCCTTTACTTGAAGAGATGGGGGAATCAACAGAAGACTATGAAGATTCTGCTGCTGGACTTGATGGTTCATCAAATACCTCAGGGAGCCTTTATGCTGAAAAAAATGATATATCTAGTATGCATGAGGTTGATAGTCTTAAGAGCATGGCCTCTGCTGATTTAAGTGCACCAGCTCTTTTTCAGAGTCCTAGAATTGTCAAAGGTGATGTACGTGATGTTCGGCTTCCAAAACAAGGGAGCAGTGAGTGGAATCATGGGTGGAGTTCTGACTACTCTGCAGATAATGATCAGGTCACTGCTCATGAAGAGAATAGCCGTCTTAGACTAAGACTTGAAGGAGCCGAGGCAGCTTTTTTGCAGCTTAAAACAGAAACAAAGTCACTTCAGAGCCTTTGTGATGAACTAGGAGCAGAAACACAAAGCTTGGCTGGGAAACTTTCTTTAGAGCTTGCTTCAGGGGAGAAACTTACTACAGAACTCTCCATCCTGAAGTCAGAGTGTTATAAATTCAGAAAAGAACTAGAAGAATTGAAATCTGCTACACTAATGCAGTCTGTTTCTAGCAATAGAACTCCTTCAAATGGAACAATGATGGCAGATGCTTTTTCTGCAGACCAGGACAGTTTCTCCAATCATCATCAGGCGAATTGGCTTCAGGGTCTGTTGCTGCTCGAGCGCAAGGTCCAAGAAATTCAAAATAAGGCACGCATTGGATACAATGGAAGTGATTTTGATTTTCTTATTTCTGATTTTGATGTTCTTCAAGGCATCCTCCTGAATCTTAAGCGGGAACTCACAGACAAGTATTGTCTAAAAGAAACCAAGCTTAAAAATAATTTGCAGACAGATTGTTCTATACAGGGACATGGTTTGGAAAGATCTCAGATAGACCATCACCCAGAAGGTATGCTTCATAGCTCAATTAATTCTCACCCTCTGAAGAAAAGTAATGATGCTGCAAGCATGCTAGAGGAGAGAATGTGTGAACTTCTAGAGAAATTAGAAGCGTCAGATGCTGAGAAGGAACTTCTAACCAAAAAAATGGACCAGATGGAGTGTTACTATGAGGCACTAATTCAGGAACTTGAGGAAGGCCGGCATAAAACGGTTAATGAATTGGAAAATCTTAGAACTGAATATTCTTCTTGCCTTTATACAAATTCTGCTCTCCAAAGTCAGATTGAGAAGTTACAGCAAGACACGAGTGAACAGTTCCTCAGGTTTGCAAGTGACAGACATAACTTGGATTCTCTGAATAAGAATCTTGAGAAAAGGGCCATTGCCTCAGAGGCTGCACTTAAGAGGGTACGCCTGAACTATGCTATTGCAGTTGACCGTCTACAGAAGGACCTCGAACTACTTTCGTTCCAGGTTTTGTCTATGTACGAAACAAATGAAAACCTTGCAAAGAACACCCTTACAGAAGCTTCCCAACTATTTCCTCATGATATTCCTATGGAAAATCCAGAGGAGCAATACCGTCTTGCAAAATCTGGAGGTCATACCAGAGATGTAGATATGAGGGCCAACAATGAAGAGAGATCTTGTATGAACGGGTTGAAATTTGAGAACATTCAAACAAGTTCGCCTCTCAAAAGAGCTCAGAAGGAAAAGGGTCTGGTATTTCACTGTGACAAGAGAAATGGACTTGCGGATGGGTCCCCAATATTTGAGCCCAAATGTGATTCTCAAAACCAAAGTGTTGAATCAAATAGCCAGCTGGTAGATGGTAACGTTGGCTCTGAGGAAAAGAGAAGATCACTGCACACACCGCAAAATCTCCAAGAGGACATACATGCTGAGCTTTCCGAGATGCATATGCTAAATATTCATTGGGAAGTTTTCATGGAGGTCCTGAAGGAAGCAATGCATAGTGCGAATGATGGCGTTCTGCACATGAAGGAAGAAATGTCTAAGCTTGTAGAGAATCTGAGACTTTCAACTTCTGAGAAAGAATCCTTGATGCTTAATTTGCATAGCACACTTGATGACATCAGAAAGTTGAGGAAGAATGGAGCAAACTGCCGTTCCGAGTGCGATGATTTAATGTTGAAGAACAATATTCTGGAAGCAAGAATTATTGATGTCTCAGAAGAAAATAGTTCTCTTAGTCAGAAAATTGCAGAATATGAAAGCAAGTACACAAGTTGCCTTGAACAAAGGAATGAATTTGAAGTCATGTTAGAGAAAGAAAGCTTGCAGAGAAGTAGTCTTCAGAGTGAAATCAAATCCATAGACAAAGACTATAAGGCACTGAAGGAAGAATTTGACAATCTATCATCAAAAAACTGTACACTGGGAATAACTATAGATCATCTTCAAAAGAAGCTGGGCGATCTATGTCATAACATCACAACTTTCAGCAAGGAAATTGATGGTTTTACTTTTGATGATCCATCTCTAAAACGAGAAACAGAAAGCAACAACCATGCTGCTATTGTCTCCCATCTGGAAAAGTTTCAGCACGAGGCATACAAAAAGATTCTGCAACTTCATCGTGCTAAGAAGGAGATAGAACAAGACAGAGATACCGCTCGTTGTTCTCTTAATGAGACAGAATCACAACTTTTGCATGTGAAAGCGAAGTTTGAGTCTGGCTTAGAAGAGTCTAAAATGAATCTAGAGCTGTCAAATACTCTTGTTGAAAAACTAAGGCTGGAGCTGCAAGATGTAGCTGATAAGCTTAGCTTTAGTTTAGAAGCTGAAGAAAAACTCAGAAGCACAAACAGAGAGTTGTCTACGAAACTCACTATCCTGGATATTGAAATACAACAAGCCAATGATGAAAAGAGGGATATCTCTCATAAGCTTCTGCAGTTTGATAATGTCAAGGAGGAACTTGAAAGGACAAACTTACGTCTTATGGAATGCATGCAAGAAAATAAATCTTTAATGATGTGTGTAGAGTCAGGAAAATTGGCATACACACAATTGGAGACTGAGCTCAGCAACTTGCAAGAAGATCTGAGATGTGCCCATGATAACCTGCATGCGGAAAGAGGATCAAGGGAGAATCTGGAGGCTACAGTTTCGGATATTACATTGCAATTGAAAGAGAGAGGTCAGGAACTACTCTCTTTTGATGAACAGAAATCTGAGTTGATCATGCTTCGGAAAAGGATCGCTGTTCTTGAAACAGAAATGCAGAATTTCCTGTGTAACTCCGAAAAACAACGAAGGAAATATGATGATGAGGTTTCAAGTCTCCACCTCCAAATCGCTGATTTGCAATATTACTTGGCTGAAGTTCTTGATCATTCATTTAGTGCGGACATTAAATTCACTTATCTGAAGTGTCAAAAGCTACTGGAATTTAATAATTTCAAAGAGGAACTTGAAAGGATAAATTTTCATCTTATAGATTGCATGCAAGAGAACAGAGCTTTAATGATGTCTATAGAGTCTGAAAAAGTGATATCCAAGCAATTGGGAAATGAGATCAGCAACCTGAAAGAATGTTTAAAATGTGCCTGTGATAATCTTCATTCTGAAAGAGGTTTAAGGGATGAACTGGAGGCTACAGTTACTGATCTTACGCTGCAATTGAAGGAGAAAAGTCATCAATTACTATATTCTGATGAAAGGAAATCTGAATTGGTCGCTCTTAGGAAAAGAATTATTGATCTTGAAACAGAAATGCAGCATTTCCAATTTAAGGCTGAAGAATACCGAGGGAAATATGATAATGAGGTTTCAAGTCAACACCTCCTAATTAGTGACCAGGAATATAATTTTGCTGAAGTTCTTGATCATTTCTTAACTGCAGAAATTAAATTCACTTACCTGAAGTGTGAGTTCCAGCTAAGGAGAGAGGAACTTGTTGAGCAAAACAAGGCATTACAAGGTGAATTTGAGGAGCTTCATTTAAAGCATAATGATGTTGTTGCCTCCCTAAGAGATCATATGGCTACTGAAGCACAAGTTGCAGATGAAAATGCAAGGCTATCAACAGACCTTCAGTCTTTGAAAGCTGAACTTGAAGTTGTTGTCCGTGAGAAGGAAGACCTTTTAGGTAACACAAATGAAAAGAGCTCTGTGTTGTCTGCTTTTGAAAATATGAAGGCCAGAGCTGCAACACTGGAAGCCAATAGTATAAGAGAAAAGCTCAAGTTTGAAGATGAAATTTGCCAGTTCAGAAACATGCTGGTGAGATTAGAAAAAGAGGTGGAAGACCTTGGATTGTCAAAGGCTGAGCTGGAAACGACAGCGATAATTCTTCAATCTAAATTAAATGATCAACAAGCCAGGATTTCATTGCTTGAGGAATGTGAATACGAGTTAGAGAGGTTAAAAGGGCAGCACAATGAGCTTAGTTACAAACTAGCTGAGCAAATTTTGAAGACAGAAGAGTTCAAGAACCTGTCAATTCATCTCAGAGAACTCAAGGATAAAGCAGAAGCTGAGTGTCTTCAAGCTCGTGAAAGAAGGGAGGCTGAGGGAGCATCAGTTGCCATGCAGGACTCGCTGAGAATTGCTTTCATCAAGGAGCAATGTGAATCGAAACTTCAAGAGATGAAAAGCCAGTTATGTGCCTCAAAGAAATATTCAGAAGAAATGTTATTAAAGCTGCAAACTGCTCTTGATGAAGTTGAGATTGGAAAGAGAAGTGAAGCTTCTCTTGCTAAAAGAAATGAAGAGCTGGCAATGAAGATCTCAGACATGGAAGCTGAGCTACATGAAGTTGTGACTGACAGAAGAGAATTGGCAAAGGCTTGTGACGGGATGAAGACTGAACTGGAGTGTACTACTTTAAGTCTTGACTGTTGCAAGGAAGAAAGATTGAAGCTAGAGGTTTCTTTGCAAGAATTCAGTGAAGAAAGGACAAGACTCAGAGTGGAACTTGACTTGGTAAAAAGATTGTTGGAGAACATGGCATCATCTGCTGCAGACATCGAAGTGCAGAAAAATCAACCTAATAATCAGAGTACTACATCTATTGGGGAAATACTGGAAGATGGAAATTCACCGTCTTCAGGTCGCCAAGAAACACCAAATTTAAACGCTGATTGTCTTGACAAAGGCCTAGGAACAAAGGCTGGTGAAGATGATGTAAATACTGATGACAGACTGAAACTTCCAAGCATGAGTTCCATGTCAAGCTCAAGCAGAGAAGTGCAACCAGCTCATGTCACTGTGAACTCCCGTCAGCAGAACCTACCAAATTCTCAGGTAACTTTAGTTACTAATTCATTTCCATGAGAGTATTAGTTTAAATTTTCTTTTTATTTGACTTTACAGGTCTTGTGGCAATATTCTTGCTTTCGTTTGTTTTATATGTCCAGAAACATCTAAAAGCCGGGAAATTGTCAAGGAAACTAATGAAAATTTGAGATTATAAAAAATACCTTTAATCGAACATTAATATTTCTTTAATTAAATAATTTTATATTTCTAAACTCATATATTAAACAAATAAATATATTGCAGTATTTGATGATTATTCAAAAAATATTTTTTTCGAGTTTAGCTTAGGAGAAGAAATTTGAATTCGGATTTTAAGATTTTAGGCACATAAAAACATGAACACCTCAATATTGAACTTTGTTTGATTTCCAGTTCCAGCCCTGAAGCCTTCTCCTGACTATTGGTTGCTCTTTCCTATTATTTTTTGCTGGCTGTTCCTATCAATAAAGGAATCTGTCATATAGGAAATTTTGATCAAATTCTTCCGTAAGAAAAAAACGGTGCAATTATTGTTGCAATAGAAGTTTTACATTTTTTTCTCTTTCTTTTATATTGTATATTGTTCAACTTATTTTATTGAACAAAATTTAGGATAACCTGCACTTAATTCTGGATATTTAGCTAAATGTTATATGTTTAAGGTTATGTTACATAGTATGCCTCAAAGGAAATTTTTTGGTTAGTTCCCCTCAAACCAAGGTTCCATTTTTGGAGATTTTGGTTCTAGTTTGTGGTATCGGAATGGGGTATTTGATATTTCATCTATCTAACTGGTTTCAGATTGGAAATACTATATCTATGATTTTTCATATGAAGATCTTAAAAAGTAATAAATTGAGAAGTCCAAAAACAGTACTGAAATTTCCATCATCTTAACATTTTCTTTTACAACTTAAGCACTATCAATTTTTTTCAGTGAGATTGTATAACATAGTACCTGATGATGCAATAATCTGCAAATAGATATGAAATGGGTTGTTAAATTATGACCTTATTCCCAATGTTCTGTCTTGATTGGAATCTTCTAAGTAATTAACCTTTATATTATTTGACAGAATGCACTTGCAACAAGAAGTTCAATCAACAAGGAAACCTTGTTGGAGAACGGTCAAAATCATATTGATGATATTAAGGAGCATTTCAGGGCACAGCAGAAATTGCTTACCAGCATGGATGTATTTCATAGAGAGGTACATGGTACTTGAAAAGTTTTAATTTATCATGGATGAGTTTCAAAGAAATTCTAGATGCAATTGGGGACTGATATTTACACATTAGAAGATATCTACAGCATGTTCCTAGATTTCTATCTCAGAATAAAATAGTTACACTGAATGACTTTAGGTGAATGATTTTAGGTTTCTGAATGGAGAGGTTGTATACCATATTTTCAGTAGAATTGAATAGATAGCCCGTAGCAAATCTGATTGCTAAATTAGTCAATAATGTTCTAGGATGTGAAGATCTTCGTAAATGGTTACATGATCCGCAACACTTTTCTTTAACAACTTGTTTCAGAAACGATTATTCTGGTTACCATTTAACATGTATAGAGGCTAAGATTTGGTTTCTTCTTCTCTGGCATATTCATAAGTTGCAAAAGCAACAAAGACACCAATTTTTTTATTTTTAATTTTTTTTTGGGGGGTCAGCTATATGCATTATCTAGGTACATGATATGTTACTGGCTATAATTTGATTCGGATGCCTAATAATGCGGTTTGCACTCCAGTCAATTGAATTGGACTTCAAAATCTTCTAATAGCATTGTGTTTGTGCCTCACCTTTCTCTATAGATTATGCATGCATAGATGCTAATATCATCAGCACAATATAATCACTAATATATATAAGATTATGCTAAAGCGACCGCATATGAAATCAGTATAGGCTCAAGTTAGGATTATGGATTAATAAATACTAGGGTACAAATCCTATTTGTTATTGGTCACTTTCAGTCCGACGAAGGTACCTCAAGCTTAAGTCAAGGAGATATAATGATCATGGGTGACATGTATTATTGATATGAGCTTAATTTTTTACTGTAGAGGAATGCATAGGAATAGCTAGTCAACTAGGATAGATACGTTTGAATCCTAATCAGATAAGACTCAACTTGTCATGTGGTTTCTTACATTGAACTTTCAGTGGAATCTGAATCGCTAAATATTTTATTTTGACCTTGCAGCTAGAAAGGTTTAAAAATGATAATTTATCTTCTATTGTACCATTAGAAGACCATCATTTTGATTCAGCTCTTCACGATCTACAAAGCGATTTATCTCAGCTAGAAAAGGTACGTTGAGAAATTGTATTGTTATTGCAGGAGTCTGGCTATTAATTTTGTTGAAAAAAAACCTATTCAACTTCTGTTCAGGCAAATGAACATTTAGGAAGCATTTTCCCTTCATTTAGGGAACTCCGGGGCTGTGGCAATGCATTAGAGAGAGTCCTTGCCTTGGAGCTTGAGCTTGCAGATGCATTGCAGGCAAAGAAAACAGATATACGTTTCCAGAGGTAACTATTTATGGTTTTTCTACCAAATTATGAACCTGTTGAGAACTTGTTGTGCATGGTTCCAGAGTTTTTCATCAGGCTATGTATTCTGCATTTCCCCCCCATGACCAGTCCTCTCAGATTCTCCTTTTCATCAGTATAACAAAGGTGGTAAATATCTGCATCTTTTGGTGGTAAAAGTTGGAGATTAAAAGAGCTATTATTGATTCTGATGTTTACCTTTCCATGGCTATTCTCATGTGCAGTGTTTAATATTTCTCCTCTAAGATATAAATTTCCGTTCTGCATTTTCATTTACAATCTCAACTCCTCTGTTAAAGAGAATATGTGCTCGCAGTGCATAGCTTCAGTTATTTTTGTTATGTTTTAGGTGTATTCCTTTTTATTGTCGTGTAGTTTCGACATTCATTTCATTTTTTTTTACAATTACATACTTGGTTAATGCATAATATTATTGCAGCTCCTTCCTGAAGCAACATAGTGATGACGAAGCAGTGTTCCAGAGCTTCAGGGACATAAATGAGCTACTAAAAGACATGCTTGCCCTAAAGAAAAGGAATGCCACTATAGAAACTGAGCTTAAAGAAATGCAGGAACGGTATTCTCAGCTGAGCTTGAAGTTTGCCGAGGTTGAAGGAGAGAGGCAGCAGCTTGTGATGACTCTCAAAATTAGATCACCAAATAAATCATAGAAGACCAGCTTGACGCATTTTTATGGAGATTAGTACATTGGTAATATTGTAGCTTCTGTAGATACGAGCATAAGATGTATATGTCCGCACCCAGATAAGTTGTCCATGAACTATATGTCATAACTTGTTTGTATGTATTTCCTAGTGTTGTATAATCTTTTGCCTTTCACCTTGTAGTCAATGTACACTTTCAAAGCTTCACTGATGCCCTACAATGCTTTTCGCTGCAAGTTCCTTTACTTCCTATGAGTATTTCATGATCTGTTTCCTGCAATCAGATCATCGTCACGGTAGGAGAAACAGAGACATGATGCGGTCAAAATGCTCTCTGCTTGACAATTGTTTAAACTAGAGAGAGGCATCGTTGATTTATAAATGATCTTCAAATTCTCTTCTAATCTTGCAATGTCCCTGATTCCCATTTTTTGTGGTCAGTAAGCCAGAGTTCCCACTAAATCCAAAGCCAATATGTACGTCACAACCGCAGGCATATTTGGGTAATTGCAAGCATTCTTCCAACAAGCAGATAACATCTGCATACACCCGAACCCCCAAACCCAAAAAAAAAAAAAAAAAGGCCGGACAAATTCAGAGAAAATCCACTAGCCTTATTCATCAGGGATTGGATTATGTAATATGGCGATGAGCACAAGTGTCTTGATTTCATTATCGCTTTCAGAAGAGGATTTTACAGGAAACAAAAGGTAGGGATGTTAAATGGGTGGGTTTGGGTGTTAAATGGGCGGGCCATA
>BQKN01066126.1:111554-127207 GCA_022839385.1 Asparagus kiusianus
CAAGAACAAACAATTTACGTGGTTCGGCAAGTTGCCTACGTCCACGGGGCAAGGGGGAGGGAGTTCTTACTATTAGAAATTAGAGAATACAAGTAGAGTTACTAATCTCTCAGATCAAACCCTAAAACAAAGCTCTTGATCTCTCACAACTCTCCCACAATTGGATGCAACAATCCTCTCTCAAAGACTGTTCAAATTCATCATTGTTTAACCCTAACAAATCAGGTTTAGTTATATATAACTCAGAAACAAATCGGGTCAAAAACCGAAGCCCAGCCCAGAAATCATCGACGATCGGCCGCGACGGTCGACCGCGCAGGTCTCGCGATCGATCGCGGTGGTCGACCGAATCACAAACCCGAGAGGTAAATCCTTTACAGTCATTCGTGATCGACCGCGACGGTCGACCGCCATCAACTCCGAATCCCAGTAAGTCTGCGTGCACGTTTGCGGTCGACCGCGTCGGTCGACTACCAGTCTGTCTGGCTTCTATCTGGCTGATTCTTTGCTTTTTCCTGTAATTCTTCAATTCTCCATCTCGGCGAATGTTTCCACCAAAACTGAGCTGACACCAAATCATCCAATAGTCCCTTAACAAGTTAGGGAACCAATCTAGAGCTAAAACACGATCTCCCCCCATCTGAATCAACTGATCAAACCGGCTGCATCTGAAAGACTGCCTACGTATCATCTTGCCCAAGGAATCAAGCCGAACGTAGTTCATCCAAATGGCCTCCAAAGGCCTTAGCACTGAAGGATGTTCAAAAGCTTCAAACAATGACCAAATTTCACTCCTGAAACAACTTTGGTCAACATATCTGCAGGGTTGTTATTTGTGTGGACCTTTTCCAATATGACGTCTCCATCATCCAAAACGTCCCGTACAAAGTGGAATCTGACGTCGATGTGCTTCGTGCATGCATGATAGACTTGGTTCTTTACCAAATAGGTAGCCGACATGCTATCACAATATACCCGAATGGTCTCCTGAGTGATCCCCAAGTCCTTCAATAAACCGCGCAACCATAAATCCTCCTTAATAGCTTCAGTTACTGCCATATACTCTGCCTCTGTAGTAGAGAGAACCACTATGGACTGAAGCGCGTATCGCCAACATACAGGTGCACCTGCTAATGTAAAAACATAACCTGAAGTAGATCGGTGCTTGTCAAGATCTCCAGCATAATCTGAATCCACATATCCAATACAATCCTGCTCATTCTTCTCATCCTTTTGGAATACTAAATCAACATCCACGGTGTCTCGAACATACCGTAGAATCCACTTCACGGCCTCCTAATAACCCTTCCCGGGGTCGTGCATGTATCTCGATACTATGCTCACTACCTGTGACAAATCTAGCCTCGTACACACCATCGCATACATCAAGCTACCTACTGCACTGGCATATGGGACCTTCGACATATAATCTCTGTCCTCAACTGAAACAGGTGACATCAACGCTGAAAGCTTGAAGTGGAGAGCCAATAGTGTGCTAACTGCTTTTGCATTGCTGTCAAAGCTGAATTTCTTTAACATCTTCTGCAAGTAGCTCTTCTGTGTAAGTTTCAAGCTCCCTATCATCCTGTCTCTCTCGATCTCCATACCTAATATCTTCTTTGCCTCTCCAAGATCCTTCATCTCAAACTCGGATGACAGCTCATCTTTTAACTTTTGAATAGCCGAAGAATTCCTGGAAGCATAAGCATATCGTCAACATATAAAAGTAAATATATGTGCTCACCATCATGTAGCTTGTGCATATAAACACATGTGTTATATGGGCTCCTCGTGTACCCTCGACCAATTATAAAGCCGTCGAATCTCTTATACCACTGTCTTGGTGACTGCTTCAAACCATAAAGAGACTTCTTCATCTTACAAACCAAATCTTTCTTTCCTGCAGCTTTGAAACCCTGGGGTTGTGTCATGTAGATCTCCTCATCTAAATCACCGTGTAGAAAGGCTGTCTTCACATCCATCTGGACCAAATCCAAATCCAACTGTGCCACCAATGCTAATAAAATCCGTATAGACGAATGCTTCACAACGGGTGAGAATACCTTGTTGTAATCAATGCCCTCAAGCTATGCATATCCCTTGGCAACTAATCTGGCTTTGAACCTTATGTCCCCAATAGAAGATCCCTCCTTCTTCGCATATACCCACTTGCAACAAATATCTTTCTTACCCTTAGGTAGATGTGCAAGTGTCCAAGTATCGTTATTCTGAAGAGACCGCATCTCCTCCACCATAGCTTCCCTCCACCTAATCGAATCGGGGCTAGACTCTGCCTCCCTGAATGTGACTGGAACCATATCATCAACGACCTCCACTGATAATGCATATGCGACCATGACATTATTATACCTATCTGGCCGACGAATCTCTCTCCTCAGTCTATCTGCTGTAATGGACCTCTGAACATGAGCCTGTTCATGAGTCCCATAATCCACTGTATCCTCTATCTGTCCGGCTGTCATCTCATCTCCTCCCAGTGTCACATCTGTAGGAGCCTTAATGGATACAGTGCTTTCTGGAGTGGGTGGAGTCACATCATCCTTCACCTGCTGCGATATTTCTCCTGTCTGGTCTCCTTCTACCTGCTGAGGGGCTTGAGGCCTCATCATGTACGCCTCGTTAAATGTGACATCTCTGCTAATAACTATCTTCTTGTCCTGTGGATCTCATAACTTGAAGCCTTTGACTCCATCTCTAAATCCCACAAAGACTGCTTTCCTCACTCTCGGATTTAATTTACCATCACTGACATGATAATAAGCTGGACACCTGAATATCCGAAGCGACTCATAGTCACTAGCCACCGAACCAAACCAATGTTCCAAAGGAGTCTTCTCGTCTATCGCAGTGCACGACAACCTGTTCACGAGATGGCTCGCATCAACTAACGGCTCGGCCAAAAGGATCTAGGCAATCCACTCTGCGTCATCATACACCGCACCTTCTCAAGCAAGGTACGGTTCAATCTCTCAGCCACCCCATTCTGTTGCGGTGTCTCTCGAACTGTGAAGTGTCTTCTAATGCCGTGATCCCGACAAAATTATAGAAACGGATCACTCTTGTACTCTCCACCGTTATCTAAACGTAGAGTCTTCACCTTTCTACCTGTCTGCAGCTTCACTTTCTTTTTTCACTCCACAAAAATATCCAGAACCTGATATTTATGCTTCATAGGGTATACCCAATTCCTCCTGGAATAATCATCAATGAAAGTGACAAAATAGTTGGCCCCACCAAGAGATGTGTTCTTGGAAGGACCCCAAACATCTGTATGAATGTAATCCAATGTACATCGGGTGTTATGAACAGTGGTGTCAAACTTCACTCCAGTCTTCTTCCCAAGTACACAGTGCTCACACAGCTCCATCTTACAGGTCTTAGCACCTTTCAATAGCCCCTGTTTTGCCAATGACTATAGGGACTTATCACCTGTGTGTCCAAGTCTCATGTGCCATAAGGTGGTAGTGTCCTCCTCTATAGTGATAGAAGCTGTCAGATCTCCTATAACTGTCTTGCCCTTCAAATAGTATAGGTTGTTTTCCCTAACTCCTCGCATCACCACCATAGAACCCTTGGTGACCTTCACTGTAGCATCCTCTAAGATCACTCGATATCCTGCTGCCTCCAAAGTCCTAAGAGAAATGTTGTTCTTCGTCAACTACGGCACGAACCTCACTTCCTTCAATTCCCTCACTACATCATCATGCATCCTAATCTGGACTAAACCAATACCACTAATAGGGTATACGTGGTCATTACCCATAAGCACGACATCCCCTCTTTTCAGCTCCTCAAAGCTAGAAAATCACTCCCTCTTAGGGCAGATGTGATATGTAGCTCCCGAATCTATCATCCACTCCGTGGAACCCGCATAGCAAACCGACGATAAAGCAGGACATGAATAGCATGAAGAATCTGAATCTGAATGCTCACCAATAGCTTCTGTAACATTCACCTCTGAAGCTTGTGCAGTTTTCCCCTTATTCTTCCCGGCTTTTTCTTTTCACTTTGGGCAGTCAATCTTCTAATATCCTTCTTCTTTACAATACCGACATTGATTCCTACCAACACTCTTATAGACACTCCTATTCATTGATTTTGAGCGGTTGAACTGACGACGGTTTGGATCTCGGCCTCGAACTGCTAACGCATCTCCCGATGCCTTCTCGGAGGATTCACCGTCACTCTTCCTCAACTCATAGTTTACCAAAGCTGAGATCACCTCCTTGTAGCTGACTATAGTTCTTCCATTGATCATAGTGAGAACGAACGTACCATAATTATCTTCGGGCAACGAACACAGAAGTAGCATCACCTTATCTTCATCCTTAACTATAATGTCCACATTGGTCATATCTGAAATTAGCTTAGTGAAGTTGTTGACATGCTCCCTAATGGAAACCCTATTTTCATCTTGAACTGGTAAAATCTCTTCTTCAAGTGAAGTCGATTCTCAATGCTCTTCGTAAGATATTTCTCATTAAGTGTTTCCCACATCTTCTTCACCGACGTCTCGTTCATGACATCATAAATAAGATCCGACGTCAAGCATGACCTAATAACACCACAAGCTCTACTGTTCATCTTCCTCCAAATCTTATCCTCCATCTCTGCGGGTTTCTCTTTTAACTCAAGAGTCTCCTCCAAATTCTGTGCATCCAAGGCATCCATCACCCGACACCTCCACAATCTAAAATTGATCTTGCCATCGAACTTAGGAACATCAATCTTCATGTTATTGATGCTCAGACTCTGTATCGCCTTTGTTAGAGACGAACCTGATGTGCTTGCATCTCCGATGTTGTAGATCTAGCTCTGATACCAATTGTTGTGCGCGGCGGAAGCTTTTCTTGTGCAACACGAACAATAACTCAAACTAAGTCACAACTAATATGCAAACACAACCACAGCAAGAACAAACAATTTACGTGGTTCGGCAAGTTGCCTACGTCCACGGGGCAAGGGGAGGGAGTTCTTACTATTAGAAATCAGAGAATACAAGTAGAGTTACAAATCTCTCAGATCAAACCCTAAAACAAAGCTCTTGATCTCTCACAACTCTCCCACAATTGGATGCAACAATCCTCTCTCAAAGACTGTTCAAATTCGTCTTTGCTTAACCCTAACAAATTAGGTTTAGAGTTATATATAACTCAGAAACGAATCGGGTCAAAAACCGAAGCCCAGCCCAGAAATCATCGACGGTCGACCACGACGGTCGACCGCGCAGGTCTCGCAGTCGACCGCGGCGGTCGACCGAATCACAAACCCGAGAGCTAAATCCTTTACAGTCATTCGCGATCGACCGCGGCGGTCGACCGCCATCAACTCTGAATCCCAGTAAGTTTGAGTGCACGTTTGCGGTCGACCGTGTCGGTCGACCGCCAGTCTGTCTGGCTTCTATCTGGCCGATTCTCTACTTTTTCCTGTAATTCTTCACCCCTTTCTCCTCTTTGCCCCCCTTCCATCGAAACACTAGATCTGATCTAGGGTTTACGTCGTGATCTTCGCGGCTTAAACCCTAGATCAGAGCTAACCCTCGATGTTATTTGAACAATATTTTTAATCGAATATTTCTATTTTTTTGGTGATTTCATTATGAATGCATTAGGGTTTGGTGATTTTGATGGATTCTTAGCTAATTCGAGCAAGGAGTGCTTGTCTCATCTCAAAGGTACAATTTTTTTTTCATTTTATTGAGAATTTTGTTCTTTTTATTTACTGCATACTTGATCATGCCTTTTTGTTTAATAGCCCATCCAGCAAAATAAAACCTTTGAAGATTGTGATTTTGGTTATATGTTTTCAAGGATTTATATAACACAAGATTTCATTTACTCCCACATTATTAGCTCCCAGCATCTGAACAAGGTCTTACATATGTACAAATTTTTTATCTTCTGTTGTTCGCATGCTCCAGTTGAATTTGGAATTGGATTCTAAATTTAGAATGTCAGAGTATGAACACACCTTCGACAATTTTGTAATCCCTAACTCTAGCTCCATAAATGGTGTCTAAAAGAGCATATAATGCACAGTGATGGTGTCCATAAGACCAAAGAATTAGATGTCAAATTGGTTGCTGAGGAGTTTGTGTTTACAATATGTGAAGAAATAATCTTTCAAGTTAGTATTACATCTTGTAGTATGAGATGACTTGACACTGCGATGCAGAAGAAAAATTTAAAGTAGTGCCTATGAAATATCAATATCTTGGATGGAAAGTGGATGGATACTATCAGATTAGGATCAACTTAATACTAAGCACCAAAATTTTTGAAATGTCTAGATAGAAACTGCACATTCATTTGTTACGTGTTTTGTAACATTAGTATGCCATTCTCAAAGATTAACGCTTCAATTTACTGTAACTAGAATGAGTTTGAGCTTGCTTTTGAGTACCAGTTTGTCCTCTGATAAGAACCTGAACATGGTGCAAGGACATTGAATACTTTACTTTGTAATGCCTGAATTTCAAAGTAAAATGAAATTATTCTGGTCGATCCATGAAAGTCATATCTTTCTAGTTTTATCACTTGTTACTTCCTAAGACCATTGTAGTTGAAAAAAGGCTAAGTCTAGAATCTTATGTTTTGTTTTTTCAGGTTGGTCACTTCCCATTTTTATTAGATTATACTATCTTATAGCATGTTGTCACACGGTTTTGATATCCCTATCTTAGTTTGTGTAGAATTTTAATAATGAATGCATCACTTAATTTCTGGCCCTAACATTACAAGAACCCAAAGAATTTCTTGACAAACAACTTCGAGAATACATCCAGCTAATTGTTAACCATGAATTTATAACTAGGTTCCTTACGTTGTACGCCTATATTCACACTTAGAATCATTAGTTTTTCTGAGTCTTTCTGGTTGCTTACTACAAGACGTTATAGATGTAGGTCATATATGACACTGATCCAATATAAGGCTATAGAAATGGATAGAGATTTGGGTTCTAGGGTTAATTGGGTCGCCATAAGCGGAAGTTATCTCAGGAGTATGAGGTGTGTTTTCTTTGGGAAATCAGCGTGCATGTGGAGTTCATGAACTAATGGCATGATGATTACTCTTTTGCAACTTGCTAGTAGCTGCTCATATCTTGATTACACTTCCTTGTTTACCGCTGCAGGTTAACTAGGAAGTCTTAATTTGTAGACTGTACAAAAATAGTACTAGAATGAGCAAGTGTAACTATAGATTGTTGGGTCCACAATCGGAATCGGGTCCTTAATATTTGGATTTCCCTCAACAATCCGACCCGTTAATAAACCAAGGCCCAAATGACTATATTAACCGGGCTGTAGCGTAGCAGATCAGCCATCAGTCAAAGGGGGAAACGACAAAGTACCCTGAAATTCTACAGAGAAATCAAGAGGAGGAGCAGTTTCCCAATTTCTTTTGAGATCTTCAGCTTCACAGTTCTTTCAGTAATGGATCCGGATTCAGTGAAATCGACCTTATCAAATCTAGCCTTTGGAAATGTAATGGCAGCAGCTGCTCGTGATTATCAAAAGGTGCGTTTTTTGGACTCCTTTCTTGGTTCTGATCTTTTGACCTCATTTCCCTGTTCAATATTTGATAATCGAGCGAGGGGATGTGAAAAGGTTTGATCTTTCCAGATTGGGAAAATGTTTGTGTAGACGATGAACTAGCTGTTTATTTCCAGTTGTTATTTCGTAGATCTGACGTTAGAGGAGCAGAGAAAAATTCTTGTTTTATCTTCTTTGAACATCTCAGTTGTGGACTTGGATTCTTCGAACGTTTTGTCTTATCTGAAAGTTTGTATCAGTATGTGCTTCTAGTCCTGACTCGTATAAAATTGAGTATACAGTTGTAAAATGTTGAATTATTGAGGTTTTAGGTGGACACAAGGAGGCAAGAGGCTCAAATTTTCCAAGAGATTATTGAGGTGGATGCTTGTCTCTAGGATGCTGCTGCCAAAAACTAAAGGAAAACTTCTTCTTTCATGACCTTACATTGTTATAGTGTTCACTACCAAAGTGATAATCTATTTTGTTTTCTCGAGACGGTTTTTTATGTATCTTCAGATTTGGCTTATGAATAATTGCAGAATGACGGCCTACTAGGCTACTACACATCTATACTGACGTCTAATGAAATTACTGAGGGTAATAAATAGTTGAATGAATGGAGAAATGTCCTCCCTACTTTAGGTGTGAGGGTAAAATTGTAATTTTACAACCAAGTTTTTTTTATTATTTTCCTTTCTTTTGAATTTTTTTTTTATTTCTAGATTGTTCTAAAATCATGATATGGGAATATGATTTGAACTCACACAATTAGAATTATAATTTTACAAGAGAGATTTTTTTTTTTCCTTTATTTTCTTTTCTGTTTTCCTTTCCTACGGCTAGTACATTCTAAATCATAACATGACAATATAACTTAAAATGCACATAATTAAATTGCAATATTCTCCATTTTTTCTGTGTTATTTTAATCACTTGCTCCAACGATATTATCCTCAATAAGGAAGCTTCTCAACAAAACTGTGTTTAGAATGTTTGTTGATCTATTTACTCTATAACAACGTTACATAAATTATCATTATCAAACTATTAGTAATTACATAGAATATCATTATCAAACTATTAATATGTATAACAGAAAATCAAGTGGTTAACAATTTAATATTTTTGCATGTGCATTTCACATGCCAATGTGCTAGTAATAGGAAACAAGAGATGACGGGATATGAGAGGTGGGGATGCAGTTTGTAAAAGCTTTGATATTCAGAATACTGGCTTAGGCTTTGACAAAATTATGGCTTGGTTATCGCCTTGGTTAGAGGGAAGTTATCATATTGATTTTGGATGTAAAAGTTTGCTTTTAATAGAAGGTTATTGTTTAAGAGTAATGATGGAGGAGTGGAACGAGGTGACCCATTTATTTCTTGACCATTTATTTTACTCCTTCTAAAAGGATTTGGAAAAGTGAACTTGTTAAGTACCTGAAGAGTGAATTTTAAGTATGCAGAAGGAGAAGATTAATATATAAGAGAGAATCTAGTATTTTTTAAAATAATTTGAAACTGGTGCTATATGGAAGAATGCTGGTATCTGATCTAGCTAAAATTTCAAAAAGGTAGGTATTTATCATATAACATTTTGTGGCTGGATTCCACCTTGGAAAGTAGACAACACTCACCATTTTTTGGTTTTTTTTTTATTTGTTGGATTTCCCTTCTCCAAAGTTCACTAAACTGTAGATCCTCAGGGGATAAATGACTAGAAGGTGATTCTACCTTTGATATGGAGAATGATACTGGATTACATTCTTTTCCCTTGATTGTCCTGTCTCTATCGAGAATTACAAATAAATGCTAAATGGAAAATTCTGGTCTGATACAAGGACTATGAATATACTCAACTTTATTGGTTAGCATGATATTCCATCATGCTCTAATACCTTACACTGAAGCTTTCTATATGAATCTTCCTTGAATATACAAGTTGCCTGTTGTTGGCAAGTTTTACAGAAAGTCATCTTTGCAGATATCTAACGCTTTTCGATTTTTTTTCATCTGATGCAATGAATTAAAATCGATTGTAATTTCTCGATGAATTTTTATTGGCTTCTAAAGGAATCTGGATTTCGGATGCCTGTGGACTGAATCGTTATATAATGCTTTTGGAACTGGTTGCCACATATCTTTTGTTACAAGTTTGCCCTGTTGAGGAAGGTGAGGTTAGTGTTTTGTTCTTTCAAGATAAACTAAGCATAGAGCTCCTTCATCCTTTCTAAGAGATTGAATTAGATTTTATTGTGGAAAGCATGAGGTTTGAGGAGGTCTGATATAAACTCTGTTGAGCTTTCTGATAAAAGGAACAACTTTGCTGCAACCTTATGCTGGTCTCAGTATGTCAGTATGTGATGGGAAACACAATCGAACAATCTCATGCGTTTACTTAAAAATGTATTGAAAATACTCAAGTAAGGAGGCTTGCTATTTTCAGGTGTTATTAGATGGCGATTGACATGGTATTGCCGAATATGTCATTTGTTGGGGCTTATTTGTTGTAAAAAATGGATGCTACACATTTATTCTCATTCCCATCTAAGGTTTTGTAACAAAGACGTATCGCTAAATTGTGATGTTAGTCTGACAGCTGTTGTAATTGTTTCTCAACCCCGGGAACAATTTAAAATGTGAAGACCCCATTTGGGTGGTAAATAGTTTATGATCATGTTCTGGCAACTTACAAGTGCTGATGAGAGGATTGATGCTAGGGCTTTAAAAAGTAAAAAAAATAGAGGTCAATTAAGAAGTTTTTCTTTTATTGAAATGATAAATTTTGACTCTTTTTTACCTCAACACCTAGATTTATTGATAAACTTAGATAACAAATCATTCTTTTGAACTAATGCCACCTGTTTGTAAATGGTGTTGACCCCTAGAATAAATTAATAAATCTAAAAGCTGTTTTGGGATTAGTTGGGGTTTGATCTAAAAACTTCTCCTTAACATTGTTTCCTCTTTGAAAAGGCAAAAACATCTATACTGCAATCTTTCTCATATGTCCTTCTGCATCCCTCCCTATTGACGGTCAATTTCCAGCCATATAGATGATCTGATAGTAACATTGCATTATTCTTGTCATTGTAAATAAAATCTTAATAAAGTTACAGACCTTATGGCACTTGAAATTTCTTCTTCATTCAATAACTCAAAATCTATGCAATGCTTACAGTTCAACAACTGGCACTAGTCAAAGGAAGACGAAGATGATCAGCATTTTGGTGGAGGAAAATACACTGAACGAAGTGTCAATTCAAATAAATTGTTTGCAGTTTGCATGCTACTATTACTGTAATATTTATACTATCTTTTGTAATCTGTGTGGCTGTTAAGTTTGTTAGTTTATACATCGTTGCATAATGTATTTCTACTAAACGATAACTTTATATTCCTTCTCCAATAATGCTGATTATATGGAAGTGACATGAATACTATATCTTGGCTCCTTTTTTCCTTTAGAGGGATGGTGTAATCAATCCTGTACAAATTTTTAGTCATTGCTCAGTCCATGAATATTCCAATAGCTTTCTTGTGACCATCCATCTATGGTACAGGAACTGTTGGCTACACAAAAGGCTCAGGCATCCCAAGGAACCAACGAGGAAGTTGATCTTGATGACTTATTGGATGTAAGTTATTATCAAGTCTATGTTCCTCAAGACAATGCTGAAAAGTGCATTTTGTCTCTATACCTTTAATCTACCTAACCTTTGCTATGTTATGATTCAGGACCCTGAGCTGGAAAAGTTACACGCAGACAGAATTGCTGCTCTCAAGGTAGTGAGAAATAACAACGTTTTCTTTGTGAATTCATAATTTAAGAAGTTAATATTCAATTTGGAGTTATGAGGATGCTTATGTTAACAGAAAGAAGCTGAAAAGAGGGAGGTCTTGAAAAGGCAAGGCCATGGTGAGTACAGAGAGATATCTGAGGGAGACTTTCTTGGGGAAGTTACTGGGAGTGAGAGAGTGATCTGTCATTTCTACCACCACGAGTTCTACCGTTGCAAGTAATTTCATCACATAGAACTTATATGGAAGTAATTAAATCACATACTTTTATGTAGTTTGGTCATTTCATATCCAATTTTAATGAGTTGGGTTTGGTCCTTATTCTTTGTAGGATAATGGATAAGCATTTGAAGGCCCTTGCACCACAACATATTAATACAAAGTTCATTAAATTGGATGCTGAAGTTAGTTTCTGCATTCACTTTCTGTTTTTTTTTAATTTATTTACTAAGACTAATTACTATTGGAATTGAATGCAGAATGCTCCTTTCTTTGTGACGAAACTGGGGGTCAAGACTCTTCCTTGTGTAATATTGTTCAGGTATATTCATCTTATTGAAACCTTTTTTATTGTTGCATTTTCGTGTATGAATTCTTATATGTTGATACTGATCACATACGCTGCTCACTGAGATTTATATAGAACTTCGGTTTCGAATCATCTCTGCATAATTTTTGTAGGAAGGGAGTTGCCTTTGATAGGATAGTTGGATTTCAAGACCTCGGAGGCAAAGATGATTTCCCTACTAGAGCATTGGAGAATCTTTTAAAAAGAAAAGGTGCTTATTGTTTCCTTAATTTTTTTTTGAGAAATATGTGTTAGGTTGTGATGTCAAAACTATCTCGTGTTTCAGGAATAATCGATGAGAGGAAGAAGGATAATGACGAAGACGATGATGATGAGTATGGAAGAAATAGGAGTGTCAGATCATCAGATGTTCAGGATTCTGATTCTGATTGAAAGGGGCAAACTTATAGTTTCTCTATATATTGTACACTAGGTACTCGTGGCTTTGTCCTCTTATTTGACACAGGTTTTTCCCAGATTTATATTTGAACAGATCCATGTTCATTTTTATTGTAAGCTTGGTCTGGAGGTGTTCATTTGTTCGACATTCAGTTGTGTTGAGGCCTGATTTTGAACTATACGTAGCAGAGGTCTTTAGGTTTAAACTAATTTTCGTTTTAGACCTCTTTAGAAACTTATTCGCAAAAAACGATCTATTTTGAAAATATTGCTAAATTGGACATAGTTTTAGCCCGTTGGTGAAAAAACATCAAAAACTTCACGGGATTTCAAATCCCGTGAAGTTTAAGCCCCCCATTAGTGGGTGATTAGGGAAGTCAAAGCTTCACGGGATTTGAAATCTAGTGAAGCTTATAACTTCACGGGATTTCAAATCCAGTAAAGTTACTGGCTAAATTCTAGAGAGTTGTTTTATGAGCTTTAGAAGACAACGGAATACTACTAATATTTGAGTAGAGGAACTCACACAGCCGAATCGATCGCAATAAGCAATAAATCCTATTATCCTAGTTCTGGAAACTATGAACTCATATGTTCTATTGTGTGTCTTTTTTCACTCAATTGCGACATTGCATTATGTACACTTAATGGAACTTTGCATTCCTCATCTATAAGTGTTACACTAATTTTGGGGAATAAATTTATGCATCAAAGTTTGCAAGTACCACAGTTTAGGGGGGTAGTGCTAGACCCCTGAAATTCCGGAACTAACCAAAGGCTCCAAACAGAGACTCGTTTACAAGGAAATAGAAAATTTAGCCTAGACCCAAAAAAATCCATGAAAAGGTGCTTTAAAACTATTAGATAAATTCCTTATACATTTAGTATAAACCTTTTTAAAGTTTGTTTACCATTTAACTTGTGGGGATAGGATTAAGAAGAGGTATTATTAACCTATAAGTTGATTTAAATGAATTGGTATTGACCTTACAAAAGTTTTATACTATAGGCCCTTCTTTGAATTAAGCGAATCATAATCATGCTTTGCATAGGGTAAAGGCGAGTACATTTCTCACTAGTTATTTTTTTAAGGAAAAAAACAAAAATTTCCTACGTATATTGAATTGTGAAAATTTATTTGTGCGACAATGATATGTGCTTTTGATTTTATTCAGTGAGAAATGAGTGTGGGCATGCTTTATTGTGAAATTTAATATTGTCGATTTTGCATGCATTTGTCTATTTGAACCCAAGTAGAATACAAATAAGCTTGGTTCTTCATATACACCATTTAGAAAAATATGAATGTTGCTTTCTCTTAATTTTATATGTGAGAGAAGTGGTAAAACGAGTTATGAAATATTCTACATATTCCATATGTTTATCCATGACTTGGTTTTTGTGACAACTAAAAGAAGTAATTGATAATAAATCTCAAAAAGAAAGTAACCCCAAAAGTCCGCTATTAAGTGAAGTGGTCAATTCTATCAAAGTATTGGTTGCACTAATAAGTGAAGTGGTCAATTCTATCTAAGTATTGGGTGCACTAATAAGTGAAGTGGTCTGTTTGACGTAAAAGAAACGGTCTTCTTTGACACAATTGATGAGCGCGACAGACAACTTATGATAAGCCTAAAGGTATTGTACTTCTAGGAGGAAAATTGTCAAAGTGATATGAATTCACTTTCCTTTACTACCGGATTAAACTTAGTAGTCTTAGGCACTGTTTGGCAACAAGAGATTGTGTTTTATCTAAGAGATTATGTCTTATTGCTTGGTCAATAAGCTAGTAGAGCTGTTTGGTGACCAAAAATAAGAGGAGATTATTTTGGAGATTGTGTCTTTTGCAAGTAGCTTTTGGAAAGTTACCTCAAGTAGCATTTGTCTTTGGGAAGGAGTTGCAATTTTTTTTATTCCGTTTTTGCCCCTAATAATTCTAATTTTATATCAATAATATTACATGTACTTTTTAGTCATTTAACAAATTTAAACTAGTTGTACAGCTACTTTTACCAAACAGCTCTAGTCAGTTAGCTAGCTACACAGCTATCAGCTTTCAGCTATAATTTCACAGCTTCAGCTAGCTTAACAGCTTTCAGGTATAATCTCGCAGCTTTCAGCTAGTTTTGCCAAACAGAGCCTTAGTATGACAAACTGAGGGGGTTATTTCAAGTAATCGGCTGATATAATGAGCAATTGACACTCATTTCGTTTTTCTTGAACTTCTTATTTTAATTCCTCACATTTAGTTGTGTTTTTAGTTTTATTGTATTTACTCATGATCTTGATTTATGACCAAAACATAATTAATCTGCTATCTTATATTATTATGACACGTGGCATCGGTCATTGTTACAACAACCCTATATGCTTGATAAGAGTGGTGTTAGGGGCACACCCCCAACCACACCCTCTACCACACCTTCTCTCCCTCTATAGTGCATTGGGCCCCACAACAAATTTTATTTTAAAATTTGTTGTGGGGCCCAATGCACTATAGAGGGAGAGAAGGTGTGGTAGAGGGTGTGGTTAAGGGTGTGCCCCTAACATTTCTAGCTTGATAATATGCAAATAAAGTAGTTGGTGCGAGCTTTCTTAATATTAATATTTTGATATTATTTTTGACAAATACACACTAATGCGGAAATGTCCTCATTGGAGTCTAGCTCACCCCATAGTTTTCAACACTTTTTAAATTCCACGTAAGTCCTGATTGAAGCGAGAACCGCTAACAAGGAGTTACTAAAAGTATTTTTGTTGTAATAGTCACACTTTTGTAGTGAGAGTAGCTACTGGTATGAAGTATGTAGACTCTTTTAGTGGTACAAGTATGGTCAAATTGAACTTGTATTTGTATTTTCGCTCTGACCTTCCATCAATAGCAAATATTGTTCATCTGTGATCTAAAAATGCATGAGGCTTGTCACATGCACATGTTGCTGTTGTCATGTGGTAGGCGGTCCAGGAAATTGCGCAACTATGCTTTGGATTCAGGTCTCTCTCTAGTTTCTATCTTATTCCACATCAACCTCTAACCTCTTGCTCACCCTACCTCTCATAATTGTTGCATAACCACCCTAGTTCACCACCTCTACTATTTGCTATGTCATCACCTTTACCATCACAACTATCAATCACCAATCCCGCACCACATCACCCACCAACCCACCCAAGCATCATAATCATTAACAGAACTCAAATGTCATATAACTAGTGATACGTGTCGTAATAGACATCTTCAGCGTCATTGGTCGATGAGGGCAACAGTGTCATGTACACTTCTCACAGCGTGGGTTTATTTATTTATTTGGTTGTGTGTGTGTGTGTG
>BQKN01066126.1:132207-148300 GCA_022839385.1 Asparagus kiusianus
TATATATATATATATATATATATATATATATATATATATATATATATCTTGGGTCGGTTTGAACTCGAACCCGACCCGGTTCGGACCCACTATTAAACCAGACTCGTCTGGGTCTAAAATACACCAATACCCAACCCATTTGGGTCTAGAACTCAAATTACAGACTCGTTTGACCCAATTAGAATTCAATATCATATTTCAAATCCGTTTGGGTTTATAATTCAAATTACAGACCCGTTTGACCTAGTTAGGATTCAATATCAGATTTCAGACCCATTTGGGCCTTTTGCTCACTAAAATTAGTTTTTTTTTACAGATTTCTATGTTGTCAAATCAAAACCGTTTGGCCCGTTTTGACACTAAACAATTATGCTAATTATTTATTTTCTTTTTTGTTAAGATGAATGATAATATTGTATGATCTCTTGATGCTTGTTGGATCACCTGATGCTATGTTGTGACATTTAATAGGGTTGATTATGCATGAAGACGACTTCCGTCAAGAATTATGATTCATAAACATGTTATCATAGCATGACTATACCCTCGACATAGATATCCTGATGTGAGGAGTTTCTCTTGATTATTACTAATTATTATAATAGCATTAACTAGATAATACACCCATCTTGATTAGACATGTTTTGGATCACAAGTATATTTTCATAAATATTATGGAAACCGTTCCACAATAACTCTGTAGTTAGTGAATAATATTTCATGCACAACCACTTAAAATAAATAGATAAATATGGGATATAACGTGTATATAAACGGGCTTATGCGAATTCTTGATATCCACATTTATAAATATAAGGGCTAAGGGTCAATCCTGACTTGAAGCCGTGTTCCCATGACGGTTTACGAAAACCCGATTTATATACATAAAAATATTCTTCTCTAATTCAAATAACACCTAAAATAATAATAATGTGCTTGTGTGCCTTGTGGTAGACCTTATTTGATATTTACAATTAGCAATTTATTTTATCATATTTAATTGAGTTTTTATCTTTTTGTTATACCTGCTACCTACATACACTTACACACGCACAATTTCTTCATTTTACATGCTTGTTGGGAATTTTCTGACTGTTCTGGGGTTTGCGCACCCCAGACTCGGGAACTATTATTTCTTCGCAAGATCGAGAATATTTTGAGGAGTAAGTTCGGCTGGCAACAGTGATCATCTTTTAGGCCATCAGTTCTTTAGTTCAGTTGGTTTAGGTAGTTATTTGGTTTAGACTTTTTCTTGAGTCACATGTGACCTTTTTTCTAGACTATGATGTAATTTTTTATTTATTACCCTTTCCCATTGTGGATAGTTGTGAACTCGAAGTTGAACTCCTTTCTTTTGGAGATTTCTTTTATCTATATATTTCTTTTAATATCTTAGTTACATGCTCTACGGTGTAGTTTTAGCTTTATATCCATATACATGATGATCTAGAGGCGTGAATGTGGCTAAATGGTTGCACTGTCGGCTGAGTCACGTTCCAAAGTATTACACTTTGGAACCGGGCTGTGACACTACTACTATGACTCCACACGTTCATTTTTGTAAAGTACAATCACTCATATACATGGGCCATCATTTCTCTCATTACAGTTGATGTGCGAAAATCAGTTTACTGATATCATTTGCTTCTTGGACATCATGATTCTCAATACCCAAGATACAAGGATTATTAGGAGATGGCCCCTAACGAACATTCAAATTTGATATTAGTCCTAAAACACTTTGGATGTTAATTCCTGCCTTGCAATGCAAAATTCACATGAAAAATCCTCTGTTTGTAACCATCACAAGAATTGATAATGTTCCATTTAAGATAATCTATTCTCTCACATGGATGGTAATACCACTATCCCTAAATGTTGATCCCTCATCCCTATCCTCTTGTTCAAGTTCAATTCTCCCCTTAAATGACCTCATCGTCGTTTCTCCATCTAGTACTTTCTGAAACTTCAGGTTTGCTTCCACTTCCTATCCTATCCACATCAACCAAATACATCTAACCTCATTTCCCTTCCTATCTCTCGTAATTGTTGCACAACCATCCTCATTCAGCACCTCTGCTATTTACTACGCCATCAACTACAGCATCACAACTACCAATAACCAATCAAAGACCACCATCATCCACCAGCCCACCTCAATAATCGTCTCCTCTGTCAGTCACTATTGCCACAGTGCCACACCATCATTAATCTCCATCTCCACCTGTCACAATCATCAACATCATTTGCACTCCACCACCATCAATCAAATTTTTTGTCATTAGAACTCAATGTTAGACCTAATGCTACATGTCATGATAGACATCTTCATCGCCATTTGCCTTTGTACTATGAGATGGACAATGGTGTTTTGGCAAGGGGGAAAGAAGGTACAGTTCTCATAGTGATTGATTTGGAGGGAGGGAAGAAGGGGCAAGCAAAGAAGGGAGATTATGGAAAGAGACTAAACAGAAAAGTAAGAGGCAGGATGATACTAAATGGGGTCTATGAGGATTTAAGATTTAATAAGGAGTATGCAAGAGATTCTATTGCTTTAGGCAAACTTTAACTTGACGTAACGGTTGAGTTGGATGGAAAGACAAGACACAGACTCTTTTCAGGTCTGTGTTGCACTGTTAATAACTTACATTCGAATATGAGCTTGTGGGGAAACAACATCCTATCAGATCTATATCCTGAAAACCCACCTACTAACTGTAATAATATATAACGTTCACTGTTATCTAGTTTATAGCACACCTCCATGTGTTATGAAAAAGCCTATGCTTAGGAGGGCAAGTAAGTGCTCTAAAATTCACTTCATCGCCTAAGGGGATCTATGTGGCTCACGGTGTGCACCTGGAAGCACCCAGCATTTTTCATTTCCGCAAAGTAATCCACAATAATCTACTCATTTACTGGTCAACAGATCAACAATCTGCAACAAATATTATAATCTTGTTGAGGTTTTATAGATAAATAATAATCGTGAAAGTGGGTTAATGTGCAGGTGATATTTCTACACCTCTGAAGGAAGGTTCCACAATCACTTTCAGCAGGTAAAAGATAAATAATAGTGTGTGCATGCACACGCACTGTGCACCAAATAAAAAGATAACTAATAGTTAGTGTATGTGTGGCCATGGATGCGCGGGTGTATCTGTTCGTGTGCGCGTGCATGAGAGAGTGTGTGTGCACTGTGCACAAGGCACGCCTGCCGATTCTAATGAGAAAAAAATGACCCTTAATAATGTATGGAGAAAAAATAAACTCGATACAATATCCATAACCATCTCTTACTCCAACTTCTAGTGCCTTATTTCCAGTGCGCACTACCGCCTTCGAATATTGTTTTCTAATAAAACTAATCTAAACATGATTCCCAGGCTTCGTCCACAGTATCAATTAGAACTTTAGTCCTGAAACTCAACTCACAATTATTATTCTATTTCTCTTTTCTCATTCCTCTTTTTGACAAATTGATCAGCCCACAATCATGCATTCATAGTTGGAAAATGTATTGCCCCCCCCCCCCCCCCCCCCGGGAGAAAAAACAAAAAAAGAGCCCCAAGAAAAAAGAAACAAAAAGCCCAGTCACAGTAAAAATCAAAGTTGGAACCTCCGAATTGAAGGAGGCCCTGCATGAATTTTTCTCATGGTTTCTACTACTCATCCTTGTATTTATGCATGTATACGAAGTTCAATGCTGCCCGGATGTGTAATAATATTAAACTATGTGACCAAGTAGACAGGTTGCAACAATCACTCTCATAGAATAAAAAGATGTAAAGGCAATAGGTTGAGGAAGTCATAAAAAGTCCAATATTGGATCATACACCAAGCTCAAATTACGAACGATTATACAGAACATATACATCTTTGATAAGGTTAAATGGTTAAGGTTTGCATGTTCAGTATGCTTAGAAACAGTCCAGTCAGAACACAAATTTATTTTCATCCACATTGGCAGAACAATTAACAAATTTATATGTTATATATCTAGAATGGGATTTTGAATTTCACTAAAAACAATGTGTTGTAATTTTAATATAGTTTTACATATAAACCTTAAGTTACACCAATCATATGTCCAGTGTTAACAGCTAATAATCAGTACAAGATTATCCTACTACTCACACAAACTCTACGAACAAAGAAAACAAGAACAAACCCTTCCACTCAAGATATTAGTTCAGCCTAAATATTAGTCAATCAAAGAACATTATACTTCTATCTTCAATTGAAAAATTAAAAATGATCAAGGATTCACTCCCGGCTCATCACTGCTTATATTGTGTTCAGTTTCCTATTTCACATCATTTCTATGTCATTTCCTTCCAACATCCTAAACAGAGTTTTATGGATCAAACACTGAAGTACTTAGAATGAGTTACGAACTCCAACTAAGAATAAAGAATGTTTAATACTACAAGTCAAAGAAACAAAAAAAGGTTAACAGATCCAATCCCCTTCATTATAGAAGTAACCTCTCCTAAACAATTCAGACTAAAAAGGAAGGAAAAACAACAGTATTGAAGCAACAACATATCAGAATAAGGATTGCAAATCTACAATAGTTCTCCTACCCAAAAAAAAGTGCAGAAAATAGAATTATTCAATGAATGCAAAAACAAAAAGTTATCATATCATTTCAAGATAATATTTCTCTAACTCTACTTTGCATTATCAGTTGGCATTCCCCTGAAAATCACAGATCAACTAAATTCAAACAAAGCAAAAAAAGGGGAAAAAAGAAAGCTTGGGTTCTTACTCCAAAATTTCACTCCAAAACAGCAGCAGCACCAATCTCCTTCAACTTCGCAACAATCCTCTCGGCCTCCTCTTTCAAAACTCCCTTCTTGATCACCACCGGCGTTTTCTCCACCAACTCCTTCGCCTCCTTCAGCCCTAAATCAGTGAACGCCCTCACTTCTTTAATAACCTTAATCTTCGCTGCGGCCTCGAACTTCTCCAGTTTGATATCGAACGCCGTCTTCTCTTCTTTCTTCTCCTCCGCTGCGGGTTCTCCGCCTGCAGGGCCCGCGGCGGAGGCGGCGGAGGCGGCAGCGAGGCCGGAGGCTGGGACCCACTGGGTGAGGCCCAGCTTGTGGCGGAAGAGGGTCGAGTAGTCTTCGCGCTCGGCCTTTGTGAGGGCGAGGAGATCGTCGGCGATCCGGTTGAGCTTCTGGTCTCGGGATTCGACGGCGGCGGTGCCGCCGGAGGCGGTGGATAGGAGGCGGAGGAGGGGGCGGCGAGGGATTTTGGTGGTGAGAAGGGGCATTTTGGGGAATCAGGGTTTTGGGGAGCTGTGATTGGGGGTTTTAGGGTTCAATCGCCATTGGAGAGGGAACAAGGTCTTAGGGTTTCGGGTGGAGGGGATTCGGGTTCGTTTCGGAGTCAAACTGGACCCGCTTAGCCGCTTTGGTGAAGGAAATACATGGGCTTTATCTGGATTGGATTATTAATGGGCTCTTTGATACTCGGACCTTAGCTGGCATTGGCCCAAAACATATCAACTGCGAGCTAATCTATTAAAATAAAAAAAATCAATGACACTAATTCAAGCTCGTTTGTAAATGCACGATTTATCACGTTCAGGCTTATTCCATAAAGTCCTATCATTATACATTAAGCAATTCTCCAACACCATACATATTGGTTACAACAGCTTTTCTAGCAACAATACTTAACATTTGTTTTCATAAGCTTTAATCAAAACTGGGTTCTACTGTACATCCAAATGCTTTGCGACGAGATTCACAGCCACTGAGTACATAATTTAAACTAGCAACTATAACAAGCTAGCATTCTTCTATGTAGAAAACAAAACAATATAAAACATACTATAAAACATAGTGGAGTTTCGGTGAAACACAAAATTGAATGTTCCCTGTTCTTTTATTCATGAATGTAAGGTGACAGGATTCCTCATTCATCCTCTTCTTCACTTTCTTCGCTGTCCTCCAACTTCAAGTGGTTCAAGTTCTCTTCCAAAGGTGGAAGTCCATCTTCTGAATCGTAATCAGATTCAAGACCGGCTTTTGAAGGCGCCTCCTCAGTTCCTGCAGTTTTAATACACCTCTATTACAATGATCTTGGATTGAAAACTTTTAAGAATCATGTTGATGAAAGCATTAATGGACTGCAAGCATAATATACCTTCGGTGTCCGGAAGTTGTTTTGGAATTCTTGAGTTATTTGAAAGCCACGCGTTTTGGACCGAGATAATTTCTGAACCTGTCTCACATTTGGAGTAGGCCTTAAGTAGTTCTCTGCAAGCAGGGATAAATATTGTGTACCAAAGTGAATAACCACAAATTTCACATGAACCCAGATGAAAAATGATGGACTTTGCACTTGGAAATAGGCTGGAGATCAATGAGAACAAGGGGTTTGTACAGTAAATAAACTTAAAACTTAAAACTATCTTTTGTCATAATTGCTGACTTTGTTTTTCAAGAGGATTGTATATGATGCCAGATTTCCTGACTGGGGTCGAATACATGCAAGAGAGGCTTCTTTTCATGAACCTCGAAGGGAGAATTAAACATAGATAAATAGGCACCGAGATTAAAAAACCAAAGTGTAAATTACATGGGGCAACCCCTAAAGTTTCATTCGCCTTCGACCTTACATATAGAATCTTAAACTGATTCTTTTCTACAGATAAATGCTTAATTCATCTTTCAGTCTGGAACCAAATAGTAGTAGAAGAAAAGGTGAAAATTAACAAAGTTCCTTCTTCAATTGAAATACAAATATTTATTTATATTTAACAAATAAATTACCAAGCTGGCTGTAGAAGGATAAAACACAGCCCCCAATGGTGGGATCATCGTGCACTAGGGCCCCTCTAGAAGGATGAAGCAAAGGAGAAAGGACTGCTAGTAATGGTGTTATGTATTGGATAACTATTGTTTTACAAAAGATAACGGTCAGGCAAGCTCGGGGCCTTAGGTAGTGGTATCTATCTCAAGAGTAATTCACAACTTACAAGAACGTTAACTTTCTGGGTTCTAAGAAGGATCTGCCATACAAAACTGCTAAACCTTGACATGAATTATATTTGGACGTACTTGATAACTAAAAACCTACCTGCCAAATTATTTCGACCTTTGAAATTAGACTCAAATCCTGATCCTAATACATGAAATACTGCTTTTTTTTAAGTGAGACCAATCTCAATATTGTGAGCGGGCGTCCAAGTGACTTCTTGTGCTGTACACATCTAGCATGCCAAAATTTGTAGAACAAAGTGTCCAGGTTATACTGCATGTATGTCTGTAATTATGTTAGGGTGCATGTCATCATTGAAGTCTGAGCCGTCCAATTATGTCCTCTTTTGATATTAGCCTTCACTGGTTGCTAGATTTTGACTCGTTCACCACAGAAGAGCCTAATATTGCAATACAGTAATCAAATCATCATGCTATGCCAAATTTCAATGCATTAATAAACGAAATGCAAAAAAAATCATCCAGTTTGCCAGCCTCAAACAACATGTCATCAAAAACATTGGATGCATTAATATACATCATCTACTCACTACTTTCACATTCAAGCAACTACCTAACGAGATTTACCCTACAAGGAAAATACTACAAAAGTCCATCAACTTTGCACACACACACACAAAGGAAAAAAGGAAAGGAAGAAAGAGACGGATGAAAGGGGGAAAACAAACTGAAAGAAGAGCAGAAGGGAAGGAAAACAACAAACTGAAAGAAGAAACAGAAGGAAGGAGGGCTAGACTGTGGCAATAAGAAAAAGATCATAAATCCAATAAGAAAAAGATCATAAATCCATTGGGCATATGATAGTGTCTTCTTTTTATATGAAACAACCAGTAATTGGGTATATATCAACTAGTCCTTAGGTAGCACGGACACGGATGCAGATACGGACACGGGACAAGGCAAATTTGTAAAATGTAGGATACTGGACACGGATACACACACACACAATTATACATACATGATCAATATTTGAATGAAAACCAATAACATTTGTATGTTTCTTTTTATTATCGATAACAATTAAAAATCTAGTTAAATCAAACTAAGAATAAGGTCTAACAATAAAAGTTTAGTTTTGACTGCATGGGATAATACGATGGGTGTTTTTCAAATATTTAAGTAATGGATTTCAATTTTCGGGTTAAAAAACTAATTGGTTTTGAATCTGATATTACAAGGGAAACTAGTTTAGGGTATAAATAATGGGGAAATCAAGATTTTCTATGAACCACATGTGTCCATGGCAGGTCTACGGAAAGTCCGTGTCCGACACACGGCACCTAAAACACCATGTCCGTGTTACCTAGACTAGTTCTAAGGGGAACATCGAGAGGATATCCCCCAGGTTTATGCTACATGAAGAAATAGAAATCTATTCTTTTAGGTTAAAAATCTGATAGCATACCTGTTCAGTGACAAGAATGAGTGGCCCCATTTGAATTTGCTTAATATCAGATTCCCTGTATCCTCTTCCCCACTGGGAAGGGATAAAAAAAGTAGCCAGGCATTAAACACAAACTTATTCGAATTCCAAATGACAGTATTCTACATAGCAGAACTTGAATGAATAAGGCTCAAGGTTGTAAAGTATATACTTCAATAAATGAAAATATCGCTTCATTTTTACATTTTAAAACTGAAACAGATGAAGTTTAAAACAGTAATAATGACGGCAAGAGAAACTTATAGTGGAAAACACACAAACACACAGACAGATAATACTTCTACATCAAATTGCATAGTGCCCTGTCCAAACTAAAAAAAAGTATATTGCTGAATGTGATCCACTTATCTAAACTCTATGATATGGGACTCTTTCCCCAAATATTATTGGTTTGTCTACTGTCCGTCCATAACTTAGCCTAGCCCAGCCCAGCCCGGGCTTTCAAAATCATTTTTTTATTGGCCTGCTGTTAGTAAGCCAGTAAAGGCCCAAAGGTTTGGTGCTGCCACAGAGATTCCCCGAGCAAGAAAAGAATTTGAAAATAAAAAAGAAACTGAAAAAGGAAATATAAATATAATTTTATAGATATAATACAAGTTTTATAAATACATGTATAATATATATAAAAAGAAAAAACTTGAGAAAAAATTGAAAAAAAAAAACCCATGGGCTGGTCCGCGAACCGAACTGCACTGGGCCAGGTTAGACCCGGCCTAGCTCTATGCAGGCTCAAGGCCAGGCTGAGTCTAGCCCCAGACATGGGAACAGAATTCTCAGCCCCGCCTACCGAGACCCGCCTGGGTCCGAGCCTGAACCGGCCCAGCCATAAACCCCACCAGGCCAGTTCATGGGTCAAGCCCAATCTGGGCCCCGCCCACCCCAAGTCAATATGGACCATGTCCAACATGTAGAAACTTTAACATGTAGAAACTTTAAGCTGCAATTTCCTTCACAACTTATATATATAATGGAGTATTTTATGTTCCTTTTGACAAAAACTAGTTGTTTTATAGATCATTTTACTAAAATTAGATTCTTTCACATATTTATAGTAAGACATACACATTTATATGAGTCAAATATACATATATTCTGACAGGCTATATCTATATAGCTCTGTTTTTGTCTCTACATTTTTTATAATTGCAGTGTTCCATCTGCTTCTATATTCAGCCTCTTTCCATGACAGGTCTAAGCTGGCGCTAAAAAATTGTGAAGCCATCAATTCAATATTTAAACCATTTTACAGCAATTGTATCTATCTGCTGTTAGCTCCCGCTCCACTGCAGCTTCATCAGTATAAAATCGATCAGTACAGTACAGTAGTTATTCCATTTACCTTTTCTTATCAAGTCACACCTGCTAAAGTAACTGATTATCTCAATTTTTTTCCAACACGTTGATATTCACCGATTTATCAGTATTAAATTTATACTTGGCCGCTGATTGACAACATAAAATTTGGTCCCCGTGAAATTACCTCTGAATAAAAACTAACCTCACAGGAGAATGAGAAGGAAGCAATCTAAAAATACACCTCCATGACACATGAAAGGGTGTGTACAGTTTCAGCATCAAATCAAAATGTTTTCAGGCAAGTCACAGAAGAAAAGTAAACTAAAAATGAAAATAAGCATGACCGCAAATGTGAATTGGTCTCTTTATAAATTAAGAAGCAATACACCACAAAGTAAACAAAGGAAGAAAGTACCATATTATCAAGGCTGCTGATAATGCCTCCACACAAGACAACTCACATGGGCGGCCATAGTTCACTGGATTTGCTGCTACCAACCACGGCACTGCAATCCATGGAGTTAGCAGTCAGCCATCATGCCCCTCACATATGTGTCAGTAACTTGATATTCAAATGAAAGTTACTGAAGGATGTGGTTCAATTCTAATAAAAGAAAGACAATTTGCAAATTGAAGGAACATAAAATGTTTTAAGCTACTTCCTTTTAACTTTTTTTTTTTGGGTGTTGATCATGTGGTGTGGTCCTCTAGGTTTCAAAACCAATCTCTCTTTTCTCCTCTAGCCTCCTCATTATCCCTGCAACAAGATCCTCTTTGGATAAGAAACTTGAATGGCAGGGAATTGCATAATGCTTTCCGGGTTTTTTTTTTTTTTTTGTTACAACTATTACTGGTTCTTCTGATGAACAGCAGGATAGACCATCAGATGTTATCATGCAAAAGGAATTAGATGGCTCACATCTCTATGAAATTTTGCAATAAAATTGAAGCTACAGCAGTGGGGTTTAATAAATTCAATTCTTTTGGGAAACATGATTCACTTTCAAGAAATACAATGTATATTGACAACTGTGTATAGGTCTCCAGCTGAAAAGAAAATTACTATCAAGAGAACCATCAAGCTCTAACCTATTATATGGGAATGGGGAAAAGTAATAAGATTTAGAAGTAAAACATAATTTTATATCTTCATCTTAAAAAATTGAGAAAATTATAAGTAATGTAAATGCCCCTCAAAACACGGCAGAACCTAGCATATGGACGCTCATCGCCTGATTTGCTCCAAAATGATAGCATATCTACAGAACTACTTGCCATGTCAAGATTCAAGTTACCATTTCTTGTTATCCGAAACTTATGTTCTTCTCTAAAAAAATCAATGTGAAAAATATACCAAAAAGTAAACTTTTGTCCTGCTAAGTTAAGATGATGATTAAAGGATAAAAACAAAATAAAACTGAACTTTGTAGCTGAAAATTTTTATTATCACAGCGATATTAGAGATCTTACAGAGGCGGGGAGCAGGGCATCTAAGCTTTACAAAAGGTACATCATTTAGGCGTGCCCATGAACAGTCCACTACAGCAAGCCCTTTCCTTTTAATTAAAGGATGATCTTCTCTAGAAACACATTGTTTGCCCACCGGACTACCAGAACAATGGAAAAACAAAGAAACATGTCAAAAGGGGTTCACATACTTATGAAAAACTGACATGAGATGAATGCAAACTCAAAGAATAACACAAATTTATCTGACATAATGTCATGAATCCAGTAAGAAGCAAGTAATAGTTTGTTTATACCTCATATTGCCTATCTGAAGCTGCTATAATGTCAATCTTATATGCATGGTGAAAACAATAGTTTTGATAAGGAAATTCTTATACCTGAGTGCAATGCCACCAAAACCGCTACTAACTCGCAACTCCTGTAAGATTTGATTGTACATTTGTTAGTAACCATAACTGACAATGGAGGAACATAGAAACTATCCCATTCACAATATGTCATATTACTGATTGCTCTATAAAATATTTTTAATATGGGAGAGACTTGGACTTTTTGGCTTTTGTCTACGACAAGTCCACAATTGATTGTATTGGGAATAAGAACTGAGTAAAAGAACCTTCTTTAAGCACGAAGTTAATACACAAGGAGAATAGAAAATGTGTTCTTATCTACAAAGCATAAATCATATAGAATGAAGTTTACTCAGATTTCCTTCCACCCACAAATTCATTGAAAGCCAAAAGAAAAGAAAGAACGAATAACTAGCTTTAATATAAAATCACACTTTCCTAACTCAACTACACTGGTGAAGAAATGGAATACATTTAACTTCTTCATTGTACCTATAAAGTTTACATGACTAACTATGTGACCCATGAATAGGAATGTGTTTACAACAAACAAAAGAAATTACGAATAAACTCCTTATCATCCATGTCATAATTGCAAACTCTGCTAGCTGAGAGATCCAAGAGTAGATCAGACAGTAACCAGTTGTAACTAGTCAGCAAACTGTTGCCAGTTCATAAACTTTATGTCAATGGACATGGCACTCATTCATGTCAACGTGCTGGGATTTTTGTATCTCGAAGGTTTCTTCGGCCTGATTTTGGAAGTCTTTATTTATATTAAAATTAATAACTCCTCGAATTTTGAAATAGTTATACTGACGATATTATCATATAACACGGAGAACCATCTAAAAACTGTAAATAATGTACAAAACACAGCTGACTCTGTACCATAGATTTAAAAAACACATTAAGCCCATAATTGCAAACAGGCTCCTAAATATATACTAAATAACCAAGCATATGATCAAAGACTTGTAAAAATCCAACACTGTACATGTCGAAATACTATCCTTTAAGAAGCCAAATCTTGCAAGCTTGCGACCAGTGCATCTTTTCACATCACATTGTCCAAAATCCTGATACAAAACAAAAATAAGTGATATCCACTAAGGTAAGGGAATAATCAAGCTTACAATTCCTATACAATGAACATACCCACATTGCGAGCTGGATTGTTGGAGCTTCAGATTCATTGCTATCTTCTTCTGAAATAAGGCATCCACATAACTTGTCATTCACTGACTTGTTTACGAACAAAATAAAAAAAGATTTATCAACTGCAAACTCATCAACTGAATCTAAATAAAAACTCCAAGTATCCTATTTTTAGATACTAATAGAGAAACAAAGAGATAGTTTTGAGCATACACCTCATCGCGTCATTATTCTCCGGCATAGCTATGTACAAAAGTACAGATGAACAGGCAGTAGACATCCAACCCCGAGTCTTATCACACTTTATTGAAACTATTATGGTAAGCACACTAAGAATGCCAGGTACAAAGTGAGCTCCAAGTTATAATCCGATAAAGGTTTGCTTACAGATCCCATGTAACATCCTGAGATTTAGTCCGACATCGGTGGGTGAGTTAGAGTTTGTAGTGCTTATAATGTACTTTGTGACATTCATACGTCACATGATTAACCATTTTGACAGTGGATTGAGCTAAACAACGCGTTACACTCCGTAGATATCACAGCTTACATCGCACCAATAGGCTCGCATACTCAGGGCATGACAAATGGTATCAGAGCAGTTGTCTGCTGAAAGTGTGAAACTAAGCGCTATGTGAGACTATGTGATATACCGCGTGAGTACAGTGGGGTCACCTCTAGAACCCTATGAGCCACCTCTAGAACCCTACATGGACGTCGCATGTTTAAGGCGGGGTGTTTACAACATCCCATGATTTAGTCCCACAACGGTGGGTGAGTGAGAATTTGTATTGCTTATAATAAAAGCTGTGAGATTCAAGTATAAAATGATCGACCATTTTAGTAGTGGATTGAGCCAAACAACATTACACTCAGTGGGTCCTATGGTTTACATCGCACCAATGGGCTCGCATGCCCATGCATGACATCCTGTCTAAGTTCTATTTAATTCTTCTTAAGTAAATATTACGACCCTCACTTTCTTGTTATGATCTAATGGGTCCCATTGGGATAGTTGAACCTCCTAATTGATTTTGCATCACTTTAGAAATTATAGTTTTCCTATAACATACTTATCCAACTTTGTTCTTCTTCGTTCAAATAGTAATCTTGTCACTATGCTCATCCCCTCCATATATCAAGAAGCACTGTTATAAATAACGGTAAATAGCGTCGCAATAGTTGTGCTAATAGCATTAGCGGTCACTTCCCCTACGTTATCGCCCAATAGCAGTGACATATTACAAAATATGCGCTTTCCGCTCGCAAAAGTGGGTAATAGCGTACCATAGCGGTAAATAACAGGTGATTGCGGGCAAAATCCTTTTTTTTGACCACTATTTAAAAGTGGTTTGAGGCTTTTCTAAAAAAATTTAAACCTGCTCCGCATTCACTGCCTCCCGCAATTTCCAGTGTATTCCTGCCACCTCTCACAATCTTCGGCACCTCCTGCAGCACTTCCTCCCACCTCCTTTCGCCGTGAGCTCCTCCTACTACAGTCCTCTCACCGCTCAGCGTTTCTTCTCAAAGACAATTCTTTAACTCTTTCTGCAATCATCTTCGGTATTATGTGATGTTTATATATCTATTTAATGTTTAGGATTGTCTTTAAATCATCAAATGTGCACTTTTAGATTTTCTAGGTTTTTTCTTTGATTTTTCTTATTTTTTAAATATGTATACATATCTAAATTAGACCGCGATTTGACTTTGTGCTTTTTGTCGCTATTTTACCGCAATAGCCCTAAATAGTCTTAGGGATGCCTCACCGCCACATGACGCTATCCGCTATTGTTAACCTTGTCAAGAAGTAATATGTAAATGTTATACATTGATTGTTGGGTAAGGTGTTGTGTTTTAAGCTTGGCACCCCTCTTATTAAGGTTTTTCAACCATCAAAGTATCGGACTATCGAAGCATAATGCATAGTGAAAATACTATCCACTTTGTTGATGCAATCCAAAAGCACGTAACAATTATTGAAAATACAAAAATATACTTTGGTAAAGGAACTTGTTCGCATCTGTCGATTTATTGCACAAATAACAAGAAGTTTACAGAGGTTATATCAGTGATATATTTGTCAGACTTATTGTCACCGACCTATATCACAAGGGTGCAGGTGTGAATATGGGTACGTGACAAAATAATTTTGTAAAAGAAAGGACATGGGGAAACGGCTATAGATACATATTGGAATTAATAATTTTGTTTTTTCATTCACATGATATGAAAACTGAAATTCCTATAACATTTTAATGTTACATTTATTAAGTGGATTATAACTCGGAAAACTGCTCGTTTTTGGACTAGATACCTAAGTAACCCTTTAAAATCATATTTCTAATATGGTATGGCTGAAAAGAACCCGAGCGGGTGTCTAGTGAGTTGCAAGAAGTGGATGTGAAGTATAAGATATACGTCCAAGAAGTACATAATGAGTGTTTTGAACTAAAACATGTATATATAATTGAGTACACATTTGAATAAATGTATGAATATTCAAGGAGTGCCAAAGGACTGTCAGAGTTGGATTAGGGTACAGGAACCCTTACGAGGTGTCGGGGTAACTTAATCATTGACCAAAAGATGTTAGCAGCACACAAGCGCACATAAACACAAAATGCTGATGTGCTATGATGTGCTAAACAGAGACTATTAACTCCAAATTTATGCAGTAACACACGGAGGTTGCTTCAAAGAATCAAATCTATAAGATATAAGAACATGCAGGATGTAAATCTCTTAGAAGAAAAATGAAATACCATGAAATTGTTTAAAGTCATTATATGCAAGTACTGGATGGAGCAGACATTTGGCGCTTATTATGTGAACTGATAGAATCTTCAGAGACTAAAATAAAACCTGCCACTACATTTGCAACGGCCGCAAAAGAGCTCTTTCATTTCATCAAACTAATCTCCAAATTTCGAATTTATCTATGCTCGCTAAAACACAGGATTTGACTGAATCCAAACTTTTGAGCTCCTTTTTCATTTTGAAGCCGGTATGTACTGAACTAATCCATTATTCAACTGATAAAAACATTATCAGTCATCTGTCGTGCAAGCAAAGCTCCAGTAACAACGATAGGAACAGGACATAAATCACATCACAGCAAAATAATCATAAAGATCGATTATTTGTTGCGACCCATGTATCACAAATCCAAAACCCAGAATATAAAACAATTGCATGCTGCATATTTTTTTGCATACCTCCTTCATTGTTTGGAAGAGAGCTGTCAGTGTTGTCATCCCTGAATGAATGCAACAGGTAAGAACCCATTAGAGCTAGTACTAATCAGTTCAATAAAAGAACAAGCCTAACACTATTTAATCCATTTGGGCTCCCCCCCC
>BQKN01066126.1:158180-177342 GCA_022839385.1 Asparagus kiusianus
GTCACTGTTTAAGAGAAAATTTTGGCATGGTATACCATGTTTTCATGAATTTTGGGTGAACTGGGATTTTTAGAGGGTTAATTCCCGCCTTTAAACATTGCCACGTCAGAAAATCTATGCCACATCACCAGCTAAAAAACAGTTTAAGTCATCACGTGCCACACACGTGACGAGCTCTCGCCGGAAAACTGGTTGCCGACGAGAAAAAAGGGCCTTGTTGGTAAGTTGAATCAATTAAAATGCCTTAACGCAAGTTTGCCTAATTAAAATACATTCTTGGTAAATGGGGTGGAATTAAAATACTAATATGGATATTTAGCTAATATTTAATTATCTACAATTTGAGACATATGGTATATACATGAGGGTTTCCTTGTTTGGATTATTTCGCTCGACGTACTACGTCTCTTGTTATAGATTTTTAAGTATTAATTCCATCTAGTTGTATGCCCCTGTTACTTGATGGTTATTCTGATCGCTAGCTGCATGGACACGTTACTTGGTTGATTTTTGGAATCTTCTGATTATTAGTATTCCAGTTGCATGCCTCTATCGTTGTTACTATCATCACATGTTCTATTTCTATTTCTGTTATCGCATTGGCCACACTTCTATTATTATTACTGTTGTTGCATCTGTTTTTGCACTGGTCATTCGACTGTTCCTATTTTTCCCTTGTGGGATCTTGCCGTGTGCCATACACGCTGACGTACACCTATTTTCTCTGGTGTACGTCAGATTTAGGAGACGGTCAGCCTTAGTTCGGAATCGTACAGGAGCCAGATAATTCTCAGTAGGAGCGCCTTGCAGGTGGAGTAGAAGAACAAGCTGAAGCGTAGTCATTTTCTTCTGTACTAGCTGATGAACACTAGAACTCTTTTACAGTATTTCTTTAGTTTGACGATGGATTTAGTTATTTTATCAGTACTTTTATTATGGACTATGTATTTTATTCCTAGTTGGACTGTTTTTGTAATAAGGGTATGTTTGACCCATATTTTATGTCTGGGATAATTTACTATGGATGATATGTTTATTTCTTATTCTGGATTGTCTTTATATTCTTGCTAACTATGACCGGGGACCTGTGACTTTGAATTGTATTTATTTTTGACGCTTAGCGTATTAGATTGAGAAGAAGAGGTCTAGCACTTATCTCTCCTCAATCTAATACGTCGCGGACTTATTCACGTTCCGATTTCTCGGTATTTTAGGAAGCGGAGAGTGACACTAACCTTTATATATAGGCAGCTGAATCCACAGCTATCGGAGTCTGAACGGTCGGATCAAGATTTGGTCAACGACCAAGATTAACTCTCAGAATCCAAAGAGACATCTCAGGGATCGAGGCGCAACCCACTAACCTCGAACAACCTACAATTCATCATGAAAAGCAAAGCTGCGACAGTCAAAAAGAATGTATGGTGACGTCAACTACGTGAAATCTGAAAAGATTTTTTAGTTTTCCTATTTAATGCACGCTCGTGCCCATCCAGAGCTGTTCTCATTTCACTCGGACCCAGCCCAAGCTGATTCCAAGTGAAAGAGGCCAACTGTTATGGTGTTTTCAGTCGTTGAATTATGACCATTTGCTAGCAATGGACATGTGTCCCCCGACATGCATCGTTCAATCAAATTGACATTCAAGACTACCAAGATCTTGACCTAGCTGACTCGTCGAGTCGGCGTCTCCTTAGGTCGACTCGAAGGGCGATACTTATCAGTCCTCGACCCAGCCCAAGCCGACTCCATGCTAAAGGGGCCAACTGTTATGTTGTTTTCAGTCGTCGAATTATAACCCTTTGTTAGCAATGGACATGTGTCCCCCGACATGCATCGTTCAATCAAATTGACGTTCAAGACTGCCAAGATCTTAACCTAGCTGTCTCGCCGAGTCGGCGTCTCCTTAGGTCGACTCGAAGGTCAGTACTTATCGGTTCTCTTGTTAAAGATGACTCGCTACAAATCCACTCGACTAGTTATTCGACACCTTGTTGGGTCGACTTGAAAGACATTACTTCTTGACACCCCGTTACAAGCCAAAAGAAGACTTCAACCTTGAACCCCCACTGACAGCGCGTCGATGTCACATTAAATGCTTGGTAGGCGTCATCATTTCTCCATCCCCGAAACTATTTATGACACATCGGACCACGTTGGCTTAGTGTGCCGCCTATCTGATCTCATTAATGCTGAAGTGACAATGCTCATCCCGTGACCGCTCTAGGACCGACCCCTGTAAAGTAGATGTTGACTCAGCTGTCAGCTCAGGCTCGACCAAAAAGACTAGACCACCCGTCTTGCATGATTATAAAAAGAAAAACTATTCCAAATACAAAGGTAAGTAATTTCTCAGCATTTTTCTCCATTCCGCTGCATTTTCTCATATTCCCACACAAGTACCTAGCTGACTTGATCGTCGGAGGAACAACGGGGAACCGGTCCCTATCCTCTTATGAGTTATTACACGTGTAGGGACAAAAAGCCCAACTCTAAATCAGATATTCAGAAAAGTGTGCGGCCTCCATATCAACCTAGTCCCTATTACCTTTTTTTTTCCTGTGTGATTTAAACCATCAACAACAAGTGAAACCTAAAGCTAATATGTGTGGTCCAAAGTTAGCATCTAATTTTAGAAATTAATATAAAAGGTTTGAAATTTTTAGATATTAACTTTATCACATGTTAATTTTAGACCTGACATGTTAACTTTAGACATCCCATATTTATTTAGACCATACATGTTAGCTTTAAATGTTAGATGTTAATTAACTCTAGATGTTAAATTCAATTGTTAATTGTTAACTTTTGCGTGATTTTAGGAGATAGACATTTTAACCAAAGGAGATGATCTTCGAGTGATACAACAATAGTTGTTAGAAAAGGAGGAGGAGAGATGATTGTAGAAAGAATAGAAATAACAAAGGAGAAATTATGGTGGCAAAAAATATAATAGTTTAAAAATGATAAGGAGAAAGAGAAGGAGGATGCAATGAATGGATGTAGTTGCAAAAGCGATGATGGTTAAAGAGAAAGAGGAAAAATTATTCATGAGTTCGTGAGAAAAAATAAGATATTATAGATGGATGGTGAGGATATTTTGGGGATAAAAAAAATCTCTTTTCTTTCTCCGCTGAGGTGGCAACTAAAAGATGGCATTTCACAATAAAATGTAAGTAAAAGTATCTAAGCACATGAACCAAAGTTAAGGGGCTTGGTCACATGAGATTTTAAATTTTGGGGCCTAGACACAATTCTTCTAAGTTTTTTTATCAAAACATCTTTAAAATATTTTTTTTTATATAGAATAACAAGTAGCTAGGCTTAGTTTTCAACAAATTACTTTAGGATAATTTCTATTCAACTTTCATCCGAACTCCCGAAATACCTCACGTCCATCCTCCTCCCTCCTTATTCAACCATACCTCCACCCTCGTCCACTAACCATGCTCCTAGCTTTATCTATCCTCATTCGCCGCATCTCCTCCCTTCTCCTCTCTCATCCAATTCACTTTCACCTCTCTTCCTCCTTTTCTATCAAGCCTCCTCCTTTTCTTTTCCATCCCCTTTCTGGCCACCAGATCTCCCTACATATAGTTAGCAAATAATAATAAATGTCCTCGAGAGAAAAACCCTCAATTTTAGTCATTTGTCATTTACTAGAAATGTGCCTCTCTTCCCCCAACTGGTTGTTTATTCTTTCAATGATATTGTGATCTCATATGCTAATTACAGGTCGAGAGTCCGATAAGAAAAGTGTAAACTTGAAGGTATTTTGTGAGACACCCCCAAAGTGTAGGAGCATCTTGTGAAGCCAAAAAAAAAAAAAAAAAGCTCAGGGTGTTACCTACAAAACGCCTGTAACCGTGTAACGTAGGTGGTTTTGTGAATTAAACCTTAAAAAAAGTCCCCACGTAGTAAAAATGACACGTGCAGGACACGTGACGAAAGCTGGGGATCCGAAAGAGACAAGCAAACTGCCTTTCGTGCCGTTTCCCCGCAGGCTATTTTACTCCCGCAGGCCACAACCGACCCCCCCACCATCGTCCGCCGACACTTCCACCAACAACAATACTACACTCTCGATATAGAATTATTTATTATATATAAAACAGTTTACACAAATTATTAGAAAATGAGAAAGGAAAGGACACAGTCTGTAAAAATGATAAATGTATCCTGAGCTGTTGACGCGAGAGAGAGAGAGACAGAGAGAGAGAGGAACTCCCCTTCCAATAATCTCCCCCCTTCTTCCACTCACAAACTTGGCGCCGTTTGGACTTCTGCTGCTGAATTCGACAGAGGTCGGTGCTGCTCCGTCGAATTCTTGCTTTTCTTTCATTTTTTTCTGGTCTAAAAATGGGGAATTCGATCTGTTTCAGCTCGTGAATTGATTCAACTTTGGACCCTTTTTTTCTTTATAATTGAATTCTGGGTTCTGATTGGTCATTTGAAGATCTTGATTCTTTGTAGCCTAACTGTAGTGTGGTTCTGGTTTCATTATTGGGGATTTTGATTTAGTTGCCATATTTTGTGTCAGTTGGACTGAAAAAGATTTGCATATGTTTATAAGTTTGCGTCAGTCTGTCTGACAATACGAATAGCAGAGTAAACATTGGTTATGTTTTAACTTCCCAATTATGTTAAATGCAGTAATGTTTTGTCTAATTGTATACGAGTGGTCCTTCAGGTGTTCTCGCATACGGTTTTCAAGCAATTAGTTGTTATTAACAGATGCAGGAACATGCTTGTAGCCTTCGGATCTGTCGAACTGCATTGTTGATGTTGAGGATTCAGCACTGAAGAAATTGCTGTTTGCTAGTAGTGTTGTCCATCGAATTGTTGAGGTTTTTTTAACTTTTTATTTCCGGGAGGGAAGAGGATTTATTCACAAAATTTAACCATGAATAGATGTCAATAGGAATGGTTTGATAGGTCAAATTTTGTAGCCGTATGTTGGTGAAATTGGAATTATGGTGTTTATTATGGTCAACAGGGTTTTGCTTCTCTATCTTTTGTCAGGGTCAGTTTGAATGCAAAGCTCGGAACAGATTTCAATTTGATTTGGGGGTGGGTCTTTGAATTGAGCAAAACTGGCGGCAGCACTTGCTTGGAGGTATTCTGGCGCAAATGGAGGAAACCATGGAGCTGGAGATCTGGTATGTACCTATTTATTTACTAATTTCTATGCACTATGTTGATGCTTCTTAATTGTTTCTTGTGTTGTTTATTGTTTGCCAATGACATTGTTAACTCCTCCTGGGTATGACAGTCTATTGATAACTGATATTCCCTGTGACCAAAAGTGAGAATGAGGTAAAAAGATTGCTAGTTGGCTTAATTTACAACATTATGTGTTTGAGTAAGTTAACCTTTTCAATTATTATATCTAGCCACTGACCCCGGTCATAAATGCATGACACCCTTGTGTAAGGCTTTCTTGCACTAGTTCTCGGAGCTGCTCGTGTCAAATGTTGAAAATGAAAACTGACACTTCATTTTAATACATTTCTATTGAACTCAGATAGACTGATTTTCTGCACTTCAATAGTTTCTGCAGAACAAGAAAAAATGGTCAATTGGATAGAAAATGCATGATGTGATAATCAATTAAATATAGTAGACAATTGTTCCCTTTCCTCTCGTTTGTCTTCATTGTGAAGATCATGGAAACTTCTAATTCTGTATTTATATGAGAAATTAAGAGACCTATGACATGCTGAATCCATGCTACTTAATGAGTTCCAACTAAAATATGAATTCACACGTGAAGGGTACATGATCTAGGCTCCTCACAGGATATTCATTGAATCTGGATGTGCTACTACTTATATGTAGTCTATATAATCTAAGCTCAGCACCGGAGTCACCTGTCATATAGTTCTGTTCTCATCGTTCTTAGATACAAATCTAACCTGCCCGCCTGATTTTAAGTTAGTGAACAGATTTAACAGTCAAAACTCAGCTAACCTTTTACAATTGGATCTAACCAGATCCGAGAACCATTGGACCCTCATGTGTAATATTCACGGCCTTGGATGAGTCAGACGAGACCTTATTATGGACTGGTTCCATATGGGGCATGAAGCAAATATGTGTTCGTTGTAACATGTATGGCATATACTTCACGGCATATATCTTACTCATACATGTTGGTTATTGTGAGTATCTGGTATTCAACATTTTGCTTTGAATTCTCCATCACGTAATGAGTGGGTCAACAAAGTTAGAAAAATGTTATCACAATCAAGAGTCTGCAGAGTAAATAAAAACAACGGTAATAGGCAAACCTTAGATAAGTGCATCGAATAGAAATCCAACGCGTAAAAAAACTAAAATAGAGTTGTCTTATGCAAGGGAAGTACTAGTCAAATCTAGGCCTAGTCTAAGGATAACAATTCCAAACAACATGGAGAGTCTATCCCTTTAGCAAGTTCTTGAATACGGACAACATACTTACTAACCTTACACTTTAATCTGGTGAGCATCAAATAGGATAATAAAATGATCAACAAAATTCAAATATCCTCATATCTAAAACTATGTTTTACCTCATCCATCATACCCAAACTTAACCAAGTCAACTATGAAATAGTTTTAAATATCTTTAGTTTACTTAATTTTGGTACGCCGCTGGGTATGAATCCAGTCTGGGTTGGGGTCAAGTAGTCTATATAGTACATGGGACTTGTGACTGGACTGGGTCCATGTTGCGTCCATGTAAACGGTATTTAGACACTATGTCTTCCTCCTGACATATACTCATCCATCAGCAGGCGTCATCCAGATCTGGGTCAGATCCAGGTTCAGCTTATGGAATCAGGGATTTTTAAAAGCTCAGAGTCCAACCCATCTAAACTGTATGATCTAAGACTGTAAAACCTGTGGAAGGAACTTAAACATGAAGCATTGTTTGGCAGTACATAAGTCAAGACAATTATATTTAATAATCTATTCTCAAATTGATGAATGACAGATTATTATTTTACAAAATCTGCAATGGTAGTGTTTCACAATCTGTTCTTGTGGTCTGCAATGCTAAACTATCTTTTCAAGAAGCTGGCTGCTTTCTCTTGTAGATGTCTTCTCAGTCTAATATTGTTTTTTCTTTGATGATCGCAGGGGAGTAATGTGGATTTTAAAGTTCAGGAACAGGGACCTTTGACTCCCCACTCTGTCATGAAGGTGGGCTCAAGGTGAGATACAATTCTTACTTGAGATGTTGATCTTAAATGTTAGGTCCTTCAAAGCTAAGCACGACATTAACCCATATAATACATCTGTATACAAATACATTTTACATGTGAATAGTGGTAGTCTGATAACATTGTTGTTGTTCTGCGTTATGCTTTTTGAAGTGCTTGTAGGATTTGTACTATTTACAAGGTGAAGATATTTAGTCATTAGCAAATTATGTAAAAATTAACTAAATGATGTCAAGATGATCTGTATAGCAATAATACTTGTAGAACTGATCTAAACCCTTAAGTTCTTTTGTAGTTTGTATGTTGGAAGTCACCTTAAGCCTCAAAATATATTCTTAAAATTTGGTCATCACCTAGAGGTTTATGCCATTATATATTAATATAAAATCAATATCAATTGTAAAATTAAAATCTTGAATCAACTCAGAAAATGGTCACTTCCTTGCTGTTCTAGCACTACAACTTTTGGGTGATATTGTTGCCGCATATATCAACTACATCTTGTGTCGCTAAGAGGAGCTAGTGAAATTTGGATGTCGGACTTAACATTGTATGTAGCTGAGATTTAAAAATGATATAAATTTAGCATGTGATCATTTGCTATAAGTTGCAGATGAATCTACCAACCTTGAGTGTCATGCAATACCTTAGGTGACAGTATAGCTTGTCATTGTGATGGCTGTTTAGTCCGTTCAGCTGTGTGAGAGTTATAATATTGGATCGTACCTTGCTTTATATAATACATTTCTTCATGGCTTTGTGAAGGCGAAAGGCGCATTGTTTATTACTGTGTTTGCTAGTTCTGTTGGTGATAGATATTGGCATATTGTTTATTATTGTGTAATATCTTGTACTTGTGGTGATAGATGCAATATGGATCCATAAGTTGTGCATTAGGGTGAATAATCTGTTTCGCCTGATTTCATAGGCATCTGGTCAAAGCTGTATTCACCTATTCGAGGTGGAATTCTAAATGTTTTCTTAAATTTTTTTAAAGCTCTCTACTTTTGTCGTCAATTGGAGAAGGAAACAAAATCTTTTTCTTTAGATAACCTATTTGAAAATAGCTAATTGTGTGCTTTTGATTCATATCACTCTATTAAAACCAATGAATTTGTGCATTTTGAGCACTGCATGAAAATTAAAAATTCTTGCATTGTTATATGGATTTTGGGCTCCTAGCCTTTACTGCTAATGAGCTAACTAGGAAATGTATTTTGGCATTAAAGAATTGACTATCTATAAAATTCTTATTGGAAATATGTAGCAAAGTGTACATCTTTCAGTTTAGGCATATTTGTCATTAATGGCCAAGCTCATTGACTAGGGTTTGTAACCAACTGGGGCACTTAAATGGTGTGGATGCTGATATTTGTCGTTCAAACGTCTTAAATTATAAATATTTTTAGCATAGATTGTATGCTTATGTTCAACATCAACCTTCCCATCCATTTGGAATGGCTTATAAAGCAATTTAAAACTGATATGTATACGATCATTGCTACCACCTCCAAGGTGCTGCCAGATTTACTTTTGCCTACTGCCACAGCTCTTACGCAGTAAAAATGCTGCCTCTATAGTTTCTACTTTCATTATTTCTTTGAAATAAAACTGATATATCTTCAAGATAAGTGTAGAGGATTCGGTCCTTTTCTTACTGCTGTATTCATGGAATGGTTGATATTGAATTAGATCTGAATAAGATCACTTGGCTATTATGCTTTTTCAAATGCAGTTCTATTTTCTGTACAGATGATTACAATATAAACAATCAACTATGAGGATTCTGAGATTTACGTTGCTATTTTTATTGGTTTCTTTGACTAAAATTCTTGAGGAAAAAAAGTTATTACGACAGGTACATGCAACAGAAGGAAGTGTAGAAAACCTAGTTTGTTGTATCAAAGCTTAACTTGTTATTTACACTCAACAGAAGAAGAAGAGAAATATCATGCATATTATGAAAAATATGATTTTCAGAATAGATTGATATCATTAGATTATCATGTGAGGTTGAATATAATGAAAAAGTAGCATAATCAAGATCAGTGTCATTATTATCCACACAAAGCTGAATAATTGTTTCTTCATTCTTCCACCAAGATAAACTTATTATCTCAATAAATTGGTTCGTTAATTGATTTTTTATAAGGAAATTCAGATCCAATTCTTTGATTGACATCTCACCGCATGCTAGTGATTTTTGAACCTTTAACATCAAACAAGTGGCCGGCTGGGTTGTTACTATGATCACTTAGCACTTAATACTTAATTTTTGTGCAGTATGGAGGATCCGGATGGAACAGTAGCCAACGTTGCCCAATGTATTGAACAACTACGCAGGAGTACCTCATCAGTTCAAGAGAAAGAGAACTTACTAAAGCAGTTGCTTGATCTAGTTGAAACGAGGGGAACTGCTTTGGGAGCTGTTGGTTCTCATTCCCAAGCAGTTCCAATACTTGTTTCTCTCCTCAGGTCAGGGTCATTTGGTGTAAAGATGCAGGCTGCTGCTGTTCTGGGCTCTCTTTGTAAGGAAGAAGAACTGAGGATAAAAGTGCTACTTGGTGGTTGCATCCCTCCACTTCTTTCCCTTCTTAAATCTAGCTCAGAAGAAGGTCAAGTTGCAGCTGCAAAGACTATTTTTTCTGTGTCCCAAGGTGGCTCTAGGGACCATGTTGGATCAAAGATCTTTGCGACCGAGGGAGTAGTTCCCGTTCTTTGGGACAAGATAAACAATAGCCTTAAGAATGGAAGTGCGGTGGATACTCTACTTACTGGAGCATTGAGGAACCTATCTAAAAGTACAGAGGGGTTCTGGGAAGCAACAGTAGACTCTGGTGGCATGGATACACTTGTAAAATTGCTTGCAACAGGAAACACAAGTACCCTAGCAAATGTTTGCTACCTTCTTGCATGTATGATGTTAGAAGATGCATCCATCTGTTCCAAGTTTTTATCTGCTGATGCAACAAGACTACTACTCAAGCTACTTGGTCCTGGTAATGAAATTAGTATTAGAGCTGAGGCTGCAGGGGCCCTCAAGTCTCTATCAGCACAAAATAAGGAGGCCAGGCTGAAAATTGCTAGTTCTAATGGGATCCCTGCATTAATTAATGCCACTATAGCTCCATCTAAAGAGTTTATGCAGGGGGAGTCCGCCCAAGGATTGCAGGAAAATGCAATGTGTGCCCTGGCAAACATCTCAGGTGGATTGACAAATGTCATTTCTAGCCTTGGTGAAAGCCTGGAGTCATGTAATTCCTCCACTCAGATTGCTGATACTCTTGGTGCTTTAGCTTCAGCGCTGATGATATATGATACCAGTGCTGATTCTACTAGGGCTTCAGACCCCATCACCATCGAGAAGATGTTGGTGAAGCAGTTCAAACCAAAAGTATCAATTCTTGTTCAGGAGAGGACAATAGAAGCATTGGCCAGCTTGTACGGAAATGCTATTCTCTCAGCAATGCTTGCCAACTCTGAGGCTAAGCGTCTGCTTGTTGGTTTGATCACCATGGCAACTGGAGAGTTGCAAGATGAGCTTATGAGGTCTCTTCTTACACTTTGCAACAAAGAATGTAGTCTGTGGGATGCATTGAAAGGCCGTGAAGGGGTTCAGTTGTTGATTTCTCTTCTTGGACTATCATCAGAACAACAACAAGAATGTTCGGTCTCTCTTCTTTGCCTTCTATCTGATGAGAACGATGAAAGCAAATGGGCCATAACTGCTGCTGGAGGCATACCTCCACTTGTTCAAATTCTGGAAGTTGGGTCTTCAAAGGCTAAAGAAGATTCTGCAAGAATCCTTGGAAACCTTTGCAACCACAGTGATGACATTCGTGCATGCATTGAAAGTGCTGATGCTGTTCCTGCTTTGTTGTGGCTTCTGAAAAATGGGAGTGAGAGTGGGAAAGGAATTGCAGCAAACACATTGAACCATCTCATCCGCAAGTCAGATAAGAGCACAATTAGCCAGCTCTCTGCACTATTAACTAGTGAGCAGCCAGAGTCTAAGGTCTATGTTTTAGATGCACTGAGAAGCATTCTTTCCGTTGCACCGTTCAATGAAATTATACATGAAGGAAGTGCTGCAAAAGATGCAATTAAGACAATGATAAAGATCTTGAGCAGTATAAATGAAGAAACTCAAGCTAAATCGGCATCAGCTCTTGCTGGGATTTTTCACTACCGCAAAGACTTGAGGGAAAGTTATATTGCATTGGAGACCTTTTGGTCAATGATGAAGCTGCTGAGCGTGGACTCCGATGAAATTTTGAAGGAGGCCTCATGCTGTCTTGCTGCTATTTTTCTTTCAATCAAGCGCAACAAGGAAGTTGCTGCTGTTGCTAGGGATGCATTGACTCCATTAACTCTGCTTGCTAATTCCTCAGATCTTGAAGTGGCTGAACAAGCAACCTGTGCTTTGGCTAATCTTCTTCTGGATACCGAAATATCACTGAGATCGTCTCCTGAGGAGATTATATTACCGGTTACACGAATTCTGCGAGATGGCACAACTGATGGAAAAACTCATGCAGCATCTGCAATTGCCCGTCTTCTTCAGTGTCATTCTTTAGATAATACACTATTTGATAGGTTCAATTGTGCCGGGACAGTTCTTGCACTCATTTCTCTTCTAGAATCTGTCAGCATTGATGCTGCTGCAACATCAGAAGTTCTTGATGCGCTCTCCTTGCTTTTGAGATTAAAGGAAACATCTAATTGTATGAAACCTCCTTGGGCAGTCCTTGCTGAAAACTCCTATTCAGTAGCCCCTCTAGTTTCCTGTATAGCTAATGGAACACCCTCACTTCAAGATAAAGCTATTGAAATTGTTGCAAGACTATGTCGAGACTGGCCCACTATTGTAGGTTCTGCTATTGGTGAAAATTCTGGCTGTGTCACATCAATTGCAAGGCGGGTTATTGGCTCTGATAATTCTAAAGTTGTAGTTGGGGGAAATGCACTTCTGATATGTGCTGCAAAAGAGCATAGCCAGTTGGTGGTAGAAGGTTTAATGGAATCAAACTTGCGCAATCATCTCATTCATTCTCTCCTTGGAATGCTAAATCCTTCAAACTCATCCTCTTATCTGAGGGACAGCGATGCAATTGAAATAAGCATCCACCGTATTCATAGACAATATGAAGTGGATGAGGGTAGCAGAGTGGTGACAGGTAACATTATTGCTGCTTGGTTACTTTCTGAACTTGCTTGTCATGATACGAGAAGTAAGGTTGTAATGATTGAAGCTGGAGCTATTGATGCTATAACCAACAAGATTTCTCAGTCCATGCTAAGTACACAGGTATTGCTTACCTCCTCTTAGGAAACTAGGGGCTTTTCGTTGCATCTTAGCTCAACATGAAGCCTTTTGTTTTCATTTGGAGCTCAATGTTTTTTTTTACAGATAAATGAGTATCTTAGCAATGTCTCTTTATTACATGTTTCTTTCCAGTTTGTGGTTATAAATAGTGCTGGGCTGTGTGGTTGTCAACCTTGGTGCTCATTCTAACCTCTACTTAAAATTGTGCAGGTTGATTTGGATGAGGATAGCAGCATGTGGGTTTGCGCTTTACTTCTTGCTCTGTTATTTGAAGAGAGAGAAATTATGCAGTCTGATGCAACAATGCAAACTATTCCTATTCTTCAAAATATGCTGAAATCGGAGGATTCAGCAAGCAGATATTTTGCTGCACAAGCATTGTCCAGCCTTGTCTGTAATGGCAGTAGAGAGACTCTGTTAGCTGTTGCTAATTCTGGAGCTGCTTCTGGGCTTATATCCTTGCTTGGTTGTGCTGAGACTGATATAGCTGAGCTTTCACAATTATCAGATGATTTCTTTTTGGTTCGAAATCCAGAACACGTGACTCTAGACAGATTGTTCAGGGATGAAGAAATTAGGGTTGGCACGACTTCTCTGAAAGCAATACCTGCAATTGTTGATTTACTCAAACCAATCCCTGAGAGACCTGGCGCTCCATACTTGGCATTGGGCCTTCTGAGTCAGCTTGCAGTAGATTGCCCTTCTAACATGCTTGCAATGGCAGAAGCCGGGGTTCTAGAGGCTATTACTAGATATCTTTCACTTGGTCTGCAAGAAGCAGCAGAAGAGGCTGCTACTGACTTATTAGGTCTTCTATTCAGCAATGCTGAAATAAGGAGACATGAGTCTGCTTTTGGTGCTGTCAATCAGCTTGTTGCGGTCCTACGTCTTGGTGGAAGAAACTCAAGATACCGTGCAGCTAAAGCATTGGAGAGCTCATTCTCCTCAGATCATATCAAGAACAGCGAGCCTGCTAGGCAAGCTGTTAGACCTCTAGTGGAGATGCTAAGCACTGGCTATGAAAGAGAACAGCATGCTGCAATGTCGGCACTTGTGAGGATCTTACGTGATAATCCATCCAAAGCACTTTCGATTGGAGATATTGAAATAAATGCAGTTGATGTTCTTTGTCGGATTCTTTCTTCCAACTGCTCAGTGGAGTTGAAGGGAGATGCTGCAGAATTGTGCAGTGTTCTGTTTGTAAATACAAGAATTCGCTCTACAGTGGCTGCTGCTCACTGCGTGGAGCCTCTGGTATGTCTGTTGCTTATGGAGTTTAGCCCTGCTCAGCATTCTGTTGTCCGAGCATTGGATAACCTGCTAGGCGATGATCAATTAATAGAGTTGGTGTATGCACATGGTGCCCTTGTTCCTCTAGTTGGCCTTTTGTTTGGTAAAAGTTACCCACTTCATGAGATAATTTCTAGAGTGTTGGTGAAGTTAGGTAAGGATAGGCCAGCTTGTAAATTGGAAATGGTGAAAGCTGGAGTGATTGAAAGTATTCTCAATATCCTCCACGAAGCTCCTGATTTTCTCTGCACAGCATTTGCAGAGTTACTACAATCACTGACCAATAATGTTAGCATCGCTAAGGGTCCATCAGCAGCCAAAATTGTTGAGCCTCTTTTTCTTCTGCTGTCTAGACCTGAACTTGGTTCTTGTGGACAGCAATGTGCGTTGCAGGTTCTTGTTAATGTTTTGGAGCATCCTGAATGCCGTGCTGAATGTGGCTTGACACCTCAGCAGACCGTTGAACCTGTTACAGCTTTACTGAGCTCACCGTATCGAGGAGTTCAGCAATTGGCTACAGAACTATTATATCACCTTCTTCTGGAAGAATCTCTTCAAAGGGCGACTATAACAGAACAAGCAGTTGGTCCTCTCATTCAAGTTCTGGGTTCAGGTGTCAATATCTTACAACAAATAGCTATTAAAGCTCTTTTTAATCTCGCACTAGCTTGGCCAAATGCAATTGCAAAAGAAGGTGGTGTTTACGAGTTATCCAAATTGTTACTGCAATCCGAGCCCTCGTTACCTCATGTTACATGGGAAGCTGCTGCATCCATTTTATGCAGCATTCTGCAGTACAGTTCTGAGTTTTACTTGGAAGTGCCTGTTGCTGTATTGGTACAGTTACTTCATTCTGGAATGGAGAGTACAGTCATTGGCGCATTGAATGCTCTACTTGTGTTGGAAACTGATGATTCAACCAGTGCAGAAGCAATGGTCGAAAGTGGTGCTGTAGAGGCACTTTTGGACCTTCTGCGAAGTCATCAGTCTGAGGAAACTGCAGCAAGACTGCTTGAGACACTGCTGAACAATGTGAAGATAAGGGAAACAAAAGCCGCTAAAGCTGCCATTTCTCCGCTATCTTTATACCTTCTAGATCCACAAACACAATCTCAACAGGGAAGGTTGCTGTCAGCTCTTGCTCTTGGAGATCTTTTCCAGAATGAAGGACTTGCTCGATCTCCTGATGCTGCTTCAGCATGTCGAGCTCTGGTAAATCTCCTTGAGGATCAACCAACAGAAGAAATGAAAGTTGTAGCTTTATGTGCACTGCAAAACCTTGTAATGTACAGCCGAACAAATAAAAGAGCTGTTGCAGAAGCTGGTGGTGTTCAGGTTGTGCTGGATCTTATAAACTCTAGTGAACCAGACACATCTGTTCAAGCAGCGATGTTTGTTAAACTACTATTTTCTAATCACACGATTCAAGAGTATGCTTCTAGCGAAACAGTGAGAGCTATTACTGGTAATTTCCAACTATTCAGACCTTTTTTTCCCCACTTACTCATCCATTTTTTGTTCTGCTGTGTTCTTTGTAGAAGTTTTCTCTAGCTGCAACATACCTAGTAACACTTTAATGGAGATACATATCTATCAGGGACTTTTAGGGGAGCTTTTGTATATTGACAATTCAAAGCTCAGGATATTTATTATATTACATTATATTTTATGTGTTTCTGCTGTGTGAAGAAATCAACCCTATCTTCTATTTCTTCAGCAGCTGTAGGAAATTCTAGCTTATCATTTTCCAATTGACTTCTGTTCAACACTGTTCAAATATTTAATGCATGCTGTACATTACTGAATAGGATATGCTTGATTATAATAGAAAAGAGAACTCAAACAATTGACTTGGTTATTTCTTCTAAATTCTAATGAATACCACTGAACTTTTAACTTTTAGACTGATGAGAAATACATGCTCATATATGGATGGCCAATCGTATGCGTTTCACAATGCAAATGTTCATGTTCATGCGATAAAGACCATGCATCGGATTTTATTGTAGACAAGTTCCGAATGATATTGGATATTGAGAGAGAGCATGTAAGGTTCTAACACCATTTATATGAGAAACTAGCATTTTGGTGCTAAGACTGTAAGAGCTGTGCCTTAAAAGTGACAATGTCACATGTAGTATGTCTGTAATCTTTATAGTTCTCTATGGATTACAAATGTCTGCTAGATTTCCTTCTCAATAAGGAATATCCATCACTCACATGCTTTGGATCTGTTTTCTTAGAGGATTCATAATTTAAGCAATAATAAATGCAAAATTTTCCTTCTCAGCAACTTTTAAGCTATTACATTTTGCTATTGGAGGAACAATTACTCTAAAACTCAAGGAGAGAATATCTTGATGTCCATTCTCATCAAAAGAGAAGAGTAATATGTGTCCTTTTAAAAATAGTGTTGGAAAAATCTATTACTTCCCCTTGCCATTTTATTTTCCGTTAAAAAGATTGTTATGATCAATTTGATAGTACATTCAATATCTGATTTTTTAATTTTTTATTGGCGACCTCTGTAGCTGCCATTGAGAAGGACATCTGCATCAGTGAGAGTGTTAATGAGGAATACTTGAAAGCACTAAATGCATTATTTAGCAATTTCCCTCGTTTGAGAGCCACGGAGCCTGCTACATTAATCATTCCTCATCTCGTCACATCTCTTAGGGCTGGTTCCGAGGCAACTCAAGAAGCAGCACTGGATTCACTTTTTCTTCTCAGGCAAGCTTGGTCTGTTTGTCCTGCTGAAGTTTCTAAAACTCAATCTGTTGCTGCATCAGAGGCTATCCCTCTACTACAATATTTGATTCAGTCTGGCCCACCTCGCTTCCAAGAGAAAGCTGAATTCCTTCTGCAATGTTTGCCTGGGACACTGACGATAACTATAAAGCGTGGTAATAATTTGAGACAATCAGTGGGAAACCCTAGTGCATACTGCAAGATCACTCTGGGAAATACTCCACCTAGACAAACTAAGGTAAGTTGCTGGTTGATCTTCATCTTGAGTGTTAAAATTGTCTGTGAAAATCTTCAATTCTTCTTAGGCATGTCAAATTCATCAATTCATCTTAACTTTTTTGTGTTCTAGTTTACAAGGAAGAAATCCAACATTTCTTTCTTATATTGAGATAGGGGCTAAGTAGTAATGTGCATAGATCACATTTGACAGGTTGTTTGGGGATATTTTCAGTTAGAATTTTCATTTGGGGACATTTTGTTTGGGATAATTCATCATGTCATCTTTTATTTTGTGTTCTTGTTTACAATGAATATATTCCCAAACCTGAATGCTATATTTTGAGTTTTTTTAGGGTTTTGTTCAGTGGACTAAATAAAACCTGCTTGTTTGGTTATATTTTCAGTTGGGAATTTCATTTGGGGACATTTTCTTTGGGATAATTCATCATGTCATCTTATATTTTTTGTGCTCTTGTTTACAACGAATAGATTCCCAAACCTGAATCCTATTTTTTGAGTTTTTTTTTCTGTTCAGTGGACTAAAACCTGCTTGTTTGGTTTGAGTAGGTTACGTTTTTCATTTGGCTCTTTTTGGGTTTGGGAAGGTGGAGCCAATTGTTTGCTTCTTAGGAAGACATACATGATGTGTTAATATAATTACAAATCCCATCACACGCTCAGACATATGCATCACATAATACATGTTTACACTAAACAAGAAGAAATGACATTTAGATTAATAGCTAATCAGCCTATCGAAGTTTCCTCATCCTCTGCTTGCATGGTTTTGCAAATCATTGACTGAACTTGCTGAAAATAATGGCATAGCATTGCATGATTTTCCTTAAGCTACTACACTTAGTTTCAAGATGTTATATAATCTGTGATGGTATATCATGCAAAATAGATGCGTGTGCAGTATTTTTCCACTGTTCACTTCAGTGCATAGACGTGCACGAGACTTGGTATTTCAATGTTGTATTCATCATATTGCATCTGCATGCTGTTCCTTTACAAATTCTACAAATGAAGAACCAATGTCTGCAAATTGAGAAATCTGATAACTTGCACAAAAAAAAAGTACATTATTATTAAGCAAGTAGTAAAAAAAATAAATTAATCAAATACCCACAAATTGTTAAACAGATAAGTAACAAAAAACTATGAAAAGTTTTAAAAAAAGAGAGATGAAAAAGACAAAATAAAAGCATATTTAATAGCACGATGAAAAGTATATAAAAGGAGAGAAGAAAATGAATAAAATAAAAGAACATACAATAGCATGAGAGAATTAAGGATATAGCACATGTTTCGAGAAAAAAATTTAGTGGTTGTTACTTCAATATATAGTATAGATTTGCCAAGAAAGAGCATTTGATCACCTGCAACCTGTTTTTTTCCATCTCATATAAGACCACAGCACAAGTTACCCAGTTGGGAATGACCGTAATCCTTGGCTTTAACTGCTCTGCCATTTTGCCCTCTTTCTTGATGAATTCAGGTATTGCGACAAATCTTATATATTTGTTATCACCACTTTGTCTTCAGGTTGTCTCAACGGGCCCTTCACCTGAATGGGATGAAGCTTTTGCATGGGCACTTGATAGTCCTCCTAAAGGCCAGAAGCTGCACATAACTTGCAAGAATAAGAGTAAAATCGGCAAGGTAATGCACAAGAGCATGGTTTAAAAAAAAAACTCTCTTTTTAATGTGTTCCCTTTTATGGATTTTTGCTCAACTTTTCTTGGTTGAAAATGCAGAGCTCATTCGGGAAAGTAACCATTCAGATTGATCGAGTGGTTATGTTAGGATCGGTCTCTGGAGAGTATACTCTACTGCCTGAAAGCAAAAGCGGACCGTCTAGAAATTTGGAAATTGAATTTCAGTGGTCCAACGAATAAATTCATCTGAGGTATATGACATATTCTTTTGTAATTGTTGTGTAGGAAATAAAATCATATAATTCTACATTCCCCTGATTTCCGGTTCATAATGTGTCCTCATAATGTCAATAGGTGTTACTTTTCTTCGTTTTGTATTTGAATCATTCTTTCGTTGTTTCCTTTATATTCGTAGTATTTCTTTTCCTGTTGTTATGAAAGTGACGAGCAGAGATGGGTTCATTATACTGATTCAAAATGGTCAGCAATTTTGTGTGCTGTTTTCATATTTATTGTTTGATAAATAGCTTGATAAATATTGCAAGAAATTCTTTATAATTGATGTTTAGTCTTTACTGATTGCGTAAATTTTCTTGGATGATGTCTGCTATCCTAGATTTACAGTTTGCCACGTAATCTTTAAACACGAGTAATTTGGTGTCAATTACATCAAATTCCATGAATTCAAAAAGCTTCAAATAGCGGAAGAAGAT
>BQKN01066126.1:177352-194247 GCA_022839385.1 Asparagus kiusianus
GCAACTGATGACTAACTTTTAGCTTTCCGGCCCTAAAAATATAAAACTATAAGGGGCTGTTTGTTTGGTTTCCTAAAACCCAAGAATAGGAAATGGAGCTCCCATTTCCTATTCTTAACCATTTCCATCCCTAAAACTTACCCCAACATTCAATAAAATATTATTTTATCATCCAACTCATCTAATAAAATATTATTTTATCACAATTTTATGGATTTTTGATACGGAGGGAGGGCTTTCATGTATGCTGATAACCACCAATTGAGATTCTATGCTCTTCGTTAATCACGTATTGAAGATCCTTCTGAATTCACCCTGATGCTTCACCGAGAGCAATTGGAATTTCAAATTTTCTATGGCGATCAGCTTAAACTTGTCCTTGGATGACCATGACTGTTAATGGGCTCTATACATACACAGTACATGTTTGGTTGAAGAGAATGGGCTCCATCGATTTATGGGCCCACCCCAAAGAGAAAAGAGCCGCGGCAGTTATTCCATTCGGTGATTTGGCTTCCAATAATTAGTTGATTAGTTCTCAGCTGCGCGCAAGCTCATGTTTCGGTATGAAGTTGTTGTCGTAGCGATCTTGCCCTGATTTTGTCCGTATAATTTTCTTCCACCCGCCACACGAACTTATTGGAGTCTCATTCTGTTCTTGATGGGGTCGTCTCCACCCTAAGTAGTGGTATTTAGCATCATTTTCATGAAAATTATAGTATGTACGGAAGTATATACTTCACATTGAATAATGATCTCCTAGACAGTGACATGAATAACTTATGCTAATCAGGAGTCAACTAAATGGAGACCACTTAGCTTGTATCTCCGTGTTAGTGTTGCGGTAGTTTTTTTTTTTTTTTTTTTTTGGCTCAGCCGCCGCGGTTTTAGGGAACAGTCTGTGGTCGGCCGTCATGGTTATGTTTCGGCGGTTAAAGGCTGAGATATGACGCATTTTTGGTTGTCACATGCAGTTGTGTTCAAATTTTGAAGTTTTTTGACCCAAGTCCTGGCTCTTTTGCGCCAATGGGTGTTTGTTTTAGAGTAAGCTTGGAATGGAAAGCGTGGAAGCTTGTAAATGAAAATAGCACTCGAAGGTGAGAGGGTGACATCACGCAGTATATCTTGCAAATTTTAAGCTTCTATCAATAGACTGAAAGAGAGAGAATATTTTAATCCTAACTAATTCTTATGGTTGAAAAGGAATACAAATATTTATTTGGTACTAGATTAAATGATAGTGTTGTTATCAATTTTTCCTTTCTAGTTTAAAACTTCAATTTTCATGCCAAGAATACATTAGTATTGTATATGGTTGATGTGAAAATGTCATCCCTTACGTGAATTTGGCGTTAACGCTTCGGGTTCAACTTTGAATCCAGGGTTCAGTCTGCCAATTTGTAAACTAATTAAACCAAATTAGTGGAGTCTAGGTATACTTGGCCTCGATAAATAAAAACGGGTATAGATCTTTAAGTTAATACTAATGTTTAACTATTTAATTCAAGTTTGAGTTGGATTCAATTTAGCTAGATATTATTATTATTATTTTCTCTCTCTCTCAATATTTTTTAGACCAGAGTACATAATCTATTTTATTATGGGCCAACACCTCCTGATTGGTTCAAGACATTGTAGGATTGGCAGAAAAGCAGTTGATGGAGCTCAGAATTCAGTTTGACAGGTTGGCGGTCGACCGTGGGTCTTTGCGGTTGACCGAAGTCGTGCACGGGGTGCCTCTGGATCTCTGGCGGTCGACCGTGACGGTCGATCGTGAAAGTTTCTGCTGTTGTGGGGAAGTCTCTAGAGTTGATGCGGTCGACCGTGGCAGCCGACCGCGATACCTGCGCGGTCGACCGTCACGGTCGACCGCCGAAGCGGTTTTGGGCTGATTCTGGGTTCTAAACCCGTTTCGTTTGGGAGTTGTATAAATACTCTTAACTCGTTTTTTAGGGTTTAAGGGAGAAGATTTTGAGCTGAAGAAAGAGGAGATTTGAGGCTTCTATTGTTGGAGCCATTTGGAGAGATTAAGAGGGCTTATTTGTCGGTTTGTGGTAAGATTTATAACCCTAATTGTATTCACATTGATTTCTAATAGTAAAACTCCCCCCTCCTTCTCCGTGGCCATAGGCAATTTGTCGAACCACATATATTGTGTGTTCTTGCTGTGATTGAGTGTGGCTTGTGCTATTATGGTCTATTATTGGTTCTTGTGTGTGCTACTGATTTATCGAATCGGTTTCCGTCACGCATAACAAGTGGTATCAGAGCTCCGGGTTTGATTTGAGAGTTTGTTCGAAGGATTCGCTGTTGGATTCTTGTTTGGAGAGGGAGATCTACAATATGGGTGAAACAAGCAAGTCTAGCTCAAGTACTACAAGCACATCAGGGTTGGCTTTGACGAAGGCAATTCAAAGTTTGAGAATCAATAATACTAAGATTTATGTCCCGAAGTTCGACGGCAAGATCAATTTCGGTTTGTGGAGGTGTCAAGTAATGGACGCCTTAGATGCATAAAATTTGGAGGAGACTCTTGAGCTACAAGAGAAACCCGAAGATGTTGAAGATAAGGTTTGAAAGAAAATAAATAGTAGGGCTTGTGGGGTTATTCGGTCATGCTTGACGTCGGATCTTATTTATGATGTGATGAACGAGACGTCAACGAAGAGATTGTGGGAAACGCTAAATGAAAAATATTTGACGAAGAGCATTGAGAATCAGCTTCACTTGAAGAAGAGGTTCTACCAATTCAAGATGAAGAGGGGAGTTTTCATTCGGGAGCATGTTAACAACTTCACAAAGCTAATTTCGGATATGGCCAATGTGAATATTATGGCTGAGAATGAAGACAAGGCGATGTTACTATTGTGTTCGTTGCCGGATGATGATTTTGGTACATTTGTTCTCACTATGATAAATGGACGAACTACATTTAGCTACAAGGAGGTGACCTCGGCGTTAGTGAATTATGAGCTAAGGAAGAATGATGGTGAGCCCTCCGAGAGAGCATCGGGGGATGCATTAGTAATTTGTGACCGTAGTCCAAACCGTCAAAGGTTCAACCGCTCAAAATCTAAGAATAAGGGTGGCCATAAGAGTGTTGGTAGAAATCAATGTGCCTTTTGCAAAGAAGAGGGACATTGGAAGAATGAGTGCTCAAAGTTAAAGGATAGAGCGGGGAAGCAAAGGGGGAAAGCTGTACAATCTTCACAGGTGAATATTGCTAAAGTTGTTGGTGACACTTCAGATTCGGATTTTTCCGATTATTCTTGTCCCGCACTACCATCTGTTTGTTATGTCGACTCTACAGAGTGGATGTTGGATTCGGGAGCTATATTTCATATTTGCCCTAAGAGGGATTGGTTTACTAACTTTGAGGAGTTGGAAAGGGGGGACGTGGTGCTCATGGGGAACGATCACGTTTGTCCTATTAGTGGGATTGTCTTAATCCGGATCAGGATGCATGACAGGGTGACTAGGGAATTGAAAGAAGTGAGGTTCGTGCCGCAGTTGACGAAGAATATCATTTCTCTTGGGACTTTGGAGGCAGCTGGTTATAGAGTGATCTTATAGGATGCTATATTGAAGGTCATGAAGGGGTCCATGGTGGTGATGCGAGGTGTCAGGGAAAATAACCTATACTACTTGAAGGGAAAGACAATTACAGGGGGTCTGACTGCTTCTATCACCACAGAGGAGTACACTACCACCCTATTGCACATGAGACTTGGACATACAGGTGATAATTACCTACAGTCATTGGCAAAACAGGGACTATTGAAAGGTGCAAAGACCTACAAAATGGAGCTGTGTGAGCATTGCATACTTGGGAAGAAGACTAAAGTGAAGTTCGACACCGATATTCATAACACCCAAGGTATATTAGACTATATTCACACAGATGTTTGGGGGCCTTCCAAGCACACATCGCTTGGTGGGGCAAATTATTTTTTCACTTTTATTGATGATTATTTCAGGAGGAATTGGGTATATACATGAGGTCCTGGATATATTTGTGGAGTGGAAGAAGAAAGTTGAGTTGCAGACAGGTAGAAAGGTGAAGACTCTTCGTTCAGATAATGATGGAGAGTATAAGAGTGATCCATTTATATAGTTTTGCCGGGATCGCGACATTAGAAGACACTTCACAGTTAGAGAGACACCACAACAGAACGGGATGACTGAGAGATTGAACCGTACCTTGCTGGAGAAGTTACGATATATGATGACGCAGAGTGGATTGTCTAGATCCTTTTGGGCCGAGGCGTTAGTTTATGTGAGCCATCTTGTTAATAGGTTGCCGTGCACTGCGATACAGGGAAAGACTCCGATGGAGCGATGGTCTGGTTCCGTGGCTAGTGACTATGAGACGCTTTGGATATTTGGGTGTCCAGCTTATTTCCATGTCAGTGATGGAAAGTTGAATCCGAGAGCAAGGAAGGCTATCTTTGTGGGATTTAGAGAAGGTGTCAAAGGCGTCAAATTATAGGATCCACAAGACAAGAAGATGGTCATTAGCAGAGATGTCACATTTGATGAGACGTACATGATGAAGCCTCGAGTTTCTCAGTAGGTAGAGGAAGATCAGACATGAGGGATATCACAGCAGGTGGAGGATGATATGACTCCACCCACTCCAGACAGCACTGTGTCCATTAAGGCTCTTACAGATGTGACACTGGAAGGAGATGAGATGATAGTCGGGCATTTGAAGGATACATTGGATGGTGAGGCTCAGGAGAAGGGTCATGCTCAGGAGTCCATTACAGCAGATAGACCGAGGAGAGTGATTCGTCGGCCAGCCAGATATGATGGCGTCATGGTGGCATATGCTTTATCAGTGAAGGTCATTGATGATTTGGTTCCTTCCACATTCAGGGAGGCAGAGTCTAGCCCCGATTCTATTAGGTGGAGGAATGCTATGGAGGAGGAGATGCACTCTCTCTAGAAGAACGATACTTGAGAACTTACAAAGCTACCTAAGGGTAAGAAAGCTATTGGTTTTAAGTGGGTGTATGCTAAGAAGGAGGGATCTTCTATTGGGGACATTCAGTTCAAAACCAGATTGGTTGCTAAGGGATATGCATAGCTTGATGGCGTTGATTATAACGAGGTGTTTTTACTCGTTGTGAAGCATTCGTCGATTCGGATTCTATTAGCGTTAGTGGCACAACTGTAGTTGGATTTGGTCCAAATGGACGTGAAGACGACCTTTCTACATGGAGACAGATGAGGAGATCTACATAACACAACCCATAGGGTTCAAAGCTACATGAATGGAAGAATTGGTGTGCAAGTTGAAGAAATCTCTTTATGGACTGAAGAAATCATTACGACAGTGGTACAAGAGGTTTGATAGCTTTATGATTGGCCAAGGGTACACAAGGAGCCCTTATGACTCATGTATTTATATGCGTAAGCTACAGGATGGTGAGCACATTTACTTATTATTATATGTTAATGATATGCTTATTGTCTCCAGGAACACTTCAGCTATAGGAAAATTAAAAAAGGGGTTGTCATCTGAATTTGAGATGAAGGACCTGGGAGAGGCTAAGAAGATATTGGGTATGGAGATTGAGAGAGACATGGTGAAGGGAGAAGCTTACACAGAGGAGTTACTTGCAGAAGATGCTGAGGAAATTCAGTTTTGAGGGCAATGCCAAGGTGGTGAGTACTCCATTAGCTCTCCACTTCAAGCTTTCAGCTTTGATGTCATCAGTTTCAGTGGAGGATCGGGATTACATGTTCAAAGTTCCATACGCTAGTGTAGTGGGTAGCTTGATGTATGCTATGGTGTGTACGAGGCCAGATTTGTCACAGGACGTGAGCATGGTATCTAGGTACATGCACAACCCTGGGAAGGATCATTGGGAGGCCGTGAAGTAGATTCTACGGTATTAAGGGTACCGTGGATGTTGGTTTGATATTTCAGAAGAATGATAAGACAGGACAGGATTGTATTAGCTACGTGGATTCAGATTATGCCGGAGATCTTGACAAGCGTCGGTCCACTACATGTTATGTTTTTACATTAGCTAGTGCACCAGTGTATTGGAGATACACTCTTCAGTCTACAATGGCTCTCTTTACTACGGAGGCTGAGTATATGGCGGTGACTGAAGCTGTGAAGGAGGCTTTGTAGCTACATGGTTTGTTGGATGATTTGGGGATTGCACAGGAGACCATTCAGGTATATTGTGATAGCATGTCGGCTATCTATTTGGCGAAGAACCAAGTCTACCATGCACACACGAAGCACATTGATGTCAGATTTCACTTTGTATGTGACGTATTGGATGATGGTGATGTCGTGTTGGAGAAGGTCCACACTAAGGACAACCATGCTGATATGTTGACCAAAGTGATTCCGGGTGTGAAGTTTGGTCATTGTTTGAATTTATTGAACATTCTTCGATGCTGAGGCCGTTGACGGCCATTTGGATGAACTACGTTCGGCTTGATTCCTTAGGCAAAAGGATACGTAGGCAGTCTTGCAGATGCAGCCAGTTGTATTAGTTGAGTTTGATTGTGGGTGTTTGGTGTCGGCTCAGTTTTGGCAAAACGTTCGCCAAGATAGAGATTTGTAGGATTGGCAGAAAAGCAGTTGATGGAGCTCAGGATTCAGTTTGACAGGTTAGCGGTCGACCGCGGGTCTTTACGATCGACCGAAGTCGTGCACGGGGCCTCACTGTGCCTCTGGATCTCTGGCGGTTGACCGTGACGGTCGACTGCGAAAGTTTCTGCTGCTGTGGGGAAGTCTCTAGAGTTGATGCGGTCGACCGTGGCAGTCGACCGCGATACCTGCGCGGTCGACCGTCACGGTCGACCGCCGAAGCGGTTTTGGGCTGATTTTGGGTTCCAGACCCGTTTCGTTTGGGAGTTGTATAAATACCCTTAACTCGTTTTTAGGGTTTAAGGGAGAAGATTTTGAGCTGAAGAAAAAGGAGATTTGTGGCTTCTATTGTTGGAGCCATTTGGAGAGATTAAGAGGGCTTATTTGTGGGTTTGTGGTAAGATTTGTAACCCTAATTATATTCCCCTTGATTTCTAATAGTAAAATTCCCCCATCCTTGCCCCATGGACGTAGGCAATTTGCCGAACCACGTATATTGTGTGTTCTTGCTGTGATTGAGTGTGGCTTAATTGTGCTATTGTGGTCTATTATTGGTTCTTGTGTGTGCTATTGATTTGCCAAATCGGCTTCCGCTGCGCACAACAGACATCTTATTGGCCAAAATCATGCCAAGTTACAACTAGATTTGGGCAATCGCGGACTAAAAACATGAACTCTAATCAAAATTTATCTCATTAATCTGATTTATTGTGGTTATCACATTGACCCTAGAATCGGCTATAAATTTATATGTAATTTATCGGATAAAAGCTACGATTTCTTCCAATGCTTTTCTCAAGCATCAAACCTTCTGTTTCAAATATAGTTTTACGAGTTTTCTTTGTGAGGCATGTCTTTGTTTAACAATATTAGTCATTGTGGGATGCCACCAACTGAACGTACGTAAATCATTAAGTTAAAAAATATACTATTTTAGGTAATCATCTATGCAATTGTTATTATGGTTCGATTCTTGAAATTCTACTTTTAAACCAATAAAAATCATATAAAAAACCCACATCCTAAACAATAAAAGATATTCACTATATTTTTTAAGGAAAAAAAAATTGTAAATTGCAAGGTTCCGAAATGTGCCCCTCTCACCTTATCAAGATGTCAGCTACAATATGTGAGATGTCAGATGTAGATATCTCGAATGTGGAGTTCAATCTGGACAAGCTTCAGCTCATATTGATGGCTCCTGGACGCCTTGGCCCTTTGGCTGTTTCGTGATAAGTCCTTGCTCAACTGTATTTGGTCCAGTTTGGCCACTTTAGATGGGGTTGGGTCAGTTTGGACTTTGGACCAGCTCGATCAAGGGCAGCAAAGATACAAGCCTGGTCACTCCAGTACTAAAGAGCTCACAATTATCAAGCAGTTATTGAGATTTGATGCTGCAATGTAAGACTGCATATATAGTAGATCCAAAGTCGTCCGATCATTTCCCGGAGCCAGCTTAGCAGGGAATAGGGATCCTATCAAAATAACCCCTGCAATTGCGGTGGTTAACGCTATAGACAACGATAACTAAAATTCCCAAATTAATCCTCTAACCATCCGTGATATGGTAAATAATCATATTCTAGAGGGGTGCTATGATAAGATACATACTCCGTCGCAAGAGCTTCATGTACCGAACTGCCTTTTTTTATTGAGATATGAGACTCCTATGCTGAGAAACAAGTATCTTATGCATTTTAACGATTTTACTCCTTACAGTTAACTCTGAATTAATTAAAGTAGTCTCTCCAAAGCTCTTTCACTTTTTCTGACAACAATTTAGTCCTTGGGAGATCAATTTCTCAATCATAGCATTACCAATAAATATATATGATCATTCAGTGAGAAAAGAGAATGAATCCAAAGTCTATCTTTGTTGTTCTCAGCAGTTTAGTACGTCCAGGCCTATTGTCTCCTTTATGCTTTGCACTCGTTCAATATAATCATATATTAGCAACTTCATCAGATTAATTGCTGTATGATTTTGAGGATGACCCTGGTTCTGGTCGATATTTTGAAAGATGATTCAATTTAGACGATTCAATTTATTTGCCGCCACCACATCCATATCGATCGTGCAAAATACTACTGTTTACTTTAGGATTTTTGTCTCTTGCTGTCATCGTGCTTTTCTCCTTTTTCTTTTTAATGCAACTGTTTGATCCTCAGCTTAATTTGCTCCTATGAATCACATCCATTACATACGTACGTGGTGATTCAAGAGCGAGAACTTTAATTTGGATCAATATACATACTTAATTCTAAATCTTCTTGTTTTGCATGTTCTCGTCACATGGAGTCCCATCTTCCACTAGTCGAGATAGAGGAACATTCTCAAGGCCAAGAGGCTTCTCTTTTTGTTTTCGGGTTAATTGCACAGTTTGTACTTAGACCCCCGGTACCACAACGTTGTGTCATTTATTATCCCTTAAGTTTGCTATAAGCAAATAGACGTACGTGTTGGTCACACTGAACACCATTAGAGATTGTGGCCAATATGTTGGGACCAACCCGGAGCCCAATAGAGCAGGATCGCAGCAATAGTAAAACGAAAGTAGAGATAAAAAGTTGGATACACAGATTTACGTGGTTCGGCACTTGATTGCCTACGTCCATGGGCAAGGATAGAAGAATTCACTATGAGGAGAAAACTCTGGAGTTACAAACTCTCTCTTTTTACAAGGAGAAATTCTCTCTATTTTTTTCTCTCTCACTCTTCTATATAAGAAGTTGTTTCTGGGATGAGTTTTTCCTTAAGGATTTGGAGCCTATTTATAGGATTTTGAAAAATACTATGCATAATAAAATATTAATAATTTACTATGCTATGGGACCCGTCATTTTTGTTTTCTATTTTCTCTTCAAACTTTGCTGCTGCTTCTTTCGATGATTTGAAGTGAGGTGGGGCCCGCTCCAATTAATTGTCAACATTTGAGGCTGAGGCTGCATGCTGACAATCTCCCATTTGAAGATTTGATTGAGTATCAATCATATCTTCACATCATTCTTTCTATCTTGCCATCCTCATATTGCTTTATGTCTCCGTCAGGCCACAAGAGGATCTACACCAAATAAATTTATCAGTACGGACTGTTTTTGTTAAAAAATCAGCTAGATTGTCTTTGGTGTGAATTTTCTGCATATCCATTGTTCATTCTTCCACTTTCTCACGAACGAAGTGATACTGAACTCGAATGTGTTTGGTCTTTGAATGAAAGGCTGGATTTCTTGCCAAATGTGTGACTGTCACAAAATAGAGAAATCTTCTTTTGTTCATAGCCGAGTTCCTCCAGCACCATCTTCAACCACATCGCTTCTTTACTGGCTTGTGTAGCTGCTAATTACTCTGCTTCTGTTGTTGAAGTAGCAACAACTGACTGTAGTTTTGAAATCCAGCTTACAGCTCCGCCAGCAAGTGCAAACACATAGCCTGTGATGGATTTGCTATTATCACGATCACCTGCATAATCAGAATCAACATATCCACTGACAATAAAATCAGATCCTCCATAACATAATGTAACATTTGAGGTTCCTTGAATGTATCTTAGAATCCTCTTTACAGCATTCCAATGCTCTTTACCAGGATTCGTCATGTATCGACTAACCACTCCCACTGCTTGTGCAATGTCTGGTCTTGTACAAATCATCGCGAACATTAAGCTTCCTACTGCTGATGCATACGGTACTCGAGACATCTCTATCCTCTCTTCTTCACTGCTAGGACTCATACTAGAGGATAACTTGAAATTAACAGGAACTGGGGTAGAAATTGACTTATAATCTTGCATGTTAAAGCGTCGTAAGATTTTCTTCAAATAGTTCTTCTGAGAAAGCCAAATTTTCCTATTAACTCTGTCTCGGTAAATTTGCATCCCTAGAATCTTGTCTGCAGATCCTAAATCTTTTATTTCAAATTCCCTAGCCAACTGAGCCTTTAATTCTTGGATACGATCTTTGTTGAGGCCTGCAACCAACATGTCGTCAACATACAATAATAAGATAGCAATGTTATTTTCACCAAACCTCTTAAAATATGCATAAGGGTCTGAATTAAGTCTGTTGTATCCAAGGCTCATGATGAATGAATCAAATCTCTGGTACCAACACCTCGACACATGCTTTAAACCTTATAGAAATTTGTTCAATCTGCAAACCAAGTTCTCTTTTTCTTTTTCTTCAAAACCTTCAAGTTGGAGCATGTAAATTTCTTCTTCAAGATCTCCATGAAAAAATATTATTTTCACATCTAGCTGCTCTAGATATAAGTCAAATATAGCGCTCATAGCCAGCACTATTCGGACTGTTGTTAGACGAACTACGGGAGAAAATATTTCATTAAAATCAATATCTTCTTTCTGAGTATATCCTTTTACCATCAATCTAGCACGATACCGCTCCACTTGATCATTACCATTTCGCTTGATCTTGTAGACCCATTTATTTCCAATGGTCTTTCTTCCTTGTGACAGTGACACAAGTTCCCAAGTCTTGTTCTTATGGAGAGCTTCAATTTCTTCCTGCATTGCTGCCATCCACAAAGATGCATCTGTGCCATTTATAGCTTCATGAAAAGTTGATGGCTCTCCATCTTCTGTTAGAAGATAGTATGCAACATTACTCTCTGTAATATACTCCGAGTGCCAAGTCGGTGGTCTTCTCTCACGAGTTGACCTTCAAACTTCTGGAGCCTCGGCCTCGACTGGTTCTTGTACATCATGCTCTGGTGTTGCTTCAGAAGAATTCGGATTATCTTCTACCTAAACAGCTACAGTTTCTGAGTCCTTTCTTGAACTGCTTTCTTTTTCTTTACTTTGTAGTTGGTTCTCTACAAAGATAACATCTTTGCTGATGATAACCTTGCGGGCAGTAGGATCCCACAGGCGATACCCCTTTACTCCATCAGCATACCCTAAGAATATGTATTTTTTTGGATTTTGAATCCAGTTTTGTAATTTCTTGGGCATTGTACATTACGTACACTGGGCTTCCAAATATATGGAGGTTGGAATAATCAGCTGGCTTGTCAGTCCACATCTCCATCGGCGTCTTCAATTGTATTACAGTTGATGGAGATCGATTCACCACATAACAGGCGGTTTTTACTGCTTCAGCCCAAAAAACTTTATCCAGATTTGCAGTTGCTAACATAGCTCTTGTTCTTTCCAACAGAGTTCTATTCATCCGCTCTGCTACTTCATTTTGTTGAGGAGTATAAGCTGTACTGAATTATCTTTTGATGCCTTCTTGCTTGCAGAATGCTAGGAATTCACCGTCTGTGTATTCTCCTCCATTATCTGACCTCAAGCACTTGATCTTCTTCTCAGATTCAAGCTCGACCTGCGCTTTGTAGGTTTTAAAGACTGAGAACACATCTGCCTTCTTCTTGATAGGATACACCCAACATCTCCTGGAGTAATCATCAATAAAGGACACAAAGTACTTTGCTCCTCCTAAGAATAAAACTGGTGCTTGCCATACATCAGAATGAACCAGTTCTAGAATAGCCTTGCTTCTAGAACTCGATGTGTTGAACTTCAGTCGATGCTGCTTGCTTGTAACACAATGCTCGCAGAATGGAAGAGCTACCGAATTAAGTCCAGGAAGCAGGTTCTGATCGGAGAGAACCTTCAAGCCTCATTCTGACATGTGGCCTAGTTTGCTATGCCACATCATGGTTTGTTCTTCTCCACGGCTGGTTGATGCCACACATGAATCAGCTTCCTACATTGTGTCTCCCTTGAGCATGTACAGATTTGCAGCTATCTTTTCTCATTTTATCATCACAAGCGCCCCTCTAACAATCTTCATGATTCCATTTTCTATATGAGTTTTGCATCCGAGCTCATCTAATTGTCCCAAAGACAATAGATTCTTCTTCAAGCCCTTCACATGTCGCACATCTTGAATAGTGTGTATTGTACCATCAAACATTTTGATTTTGATAGTGCTAATACCATAAATCTCCAAGGCATGATCATTCCCCATGAATACAGATTCTCCTGAGATAGGTTCATATTTGTAAAACCATTCTCTCCGAGAGGTCATGTGCCAGGAGGCTGCTGAATCCAGAAGCCAGACATCAGCAAACCTCTTTCTGCCTTCATCAACAGTGGTTGCTCCACTGAATAGAATTTCACCATCGTCTGATGTGCTGACAACACATCCTTGAGATGTTGATGGCTCTGAAGACTTTTTATCTCCATTCTTCTTGTTGTGCCAACACTCCGATTTGACGTGCCCTCTTTTACCACAGTTGTAGCATTTGATATTCTTCTTACTTTGTGATTTCGATCTACCATGGGCATGACTCCCACTAGAGCCACATTCCGTTGATCTTCCTCTCGTCACCGATAAGGCCTCCGCTTGCTGCAAACTTGCCCGTCTGCCTTCCTTGTTCTTGCACTAATTTTCTTCTTCTAGAACAACGCCTGCAATGTCGTCAAAAACTAGATAGTCCGTGAGGACGTTGTTCGTCAGATTGATGATGAGTTGATCATATGAGTTAGGTAGACTCTGAAGTAGAAGTTCTGCACGTTCATTCACACCAACTGTATACCCCAACGTTGTGAGTTGGGAGATAGTGTGTTTAGGGTGTTGATGTAGTCGGTCATCGATGTAGATTCCGCCATCCTCAGAGTGTAAAGTCTCCTTTTTAAGAAGATTTTGTTGTGCATGGATTTCGCCTCATATAGCTTTGTTAGAGTATCCCAGATCTCCTTTGCTGTCTTCTTCTCCTCTATGCTTGACAACACCTCGTCTGCTAATGGCAGATGGAGATTGACAATAGCATTTTCGTCCATCTCGTTCCACTTCTTATCGTCTGTAATGTCGTCCGGCCTTGCACCGATGACCGTCAGATAATTATCTTTTCTCAAGATAGCCTTTATCTTTAACTTCCACAGAGAGAAATTACTCCCGTCGAATTTCTCGATCTTGAACTTCGCCGCCATTGCTTCTATCACGAACAGTAACTTCTTACTATTTTACGTAAATAGTAACTATATTTATGAACAGTAATTGTATCCGTGAATAGTACCGTATTTATGAACAGTGTCGTACTCGTGAATAGTACCCGTCACCTTCAAAGGGTAAATGATAACCTAACTTATTTTCTAATGCGGAGGATCCACCTTTGGTGGCAGCCACAGAGTATACGATAAGTAGATATATACAAGTACCCTAAGTTGGCTCTAATACCACTTGTTGGGATAAATCTGGAGCCCAATAGAGCAGGATCGCAGCAATAGTAGAACGAAAGTAGAGATAAAAAGTTGAACACACAGATTTACGTGGTTCGGCACTTGATTGCCTACGTCCACGGGTAATGATAGAAGAATTCACTATGAGGAGAAAACTCTGGAGTTAAAAACTCTCTTTTTTTATAAGGAGAAACTCTCTTTATTTTTTCTCTCTCACTCTTCTATATAAGAAGTTGTTTCTGTGATGAGTTTTTCCTTAAGGATTTGAAGCCTATTTAGGATTTTGAAAAATACTATGCACAATAAAATATTAATATTTTACTATGCTGTGGGACCCGCCATTTTTGTTTTCTATTTCCTCTTCAAACTTTGTTATTGCTTCTTTCGGTGATTTGAAGTGAGGTGGGGCCCGCTCCAATTAATTGTCAAACATTTGAGGCTGAGGCTGCATGCGGACACAATAAACCTCCCAAGACTAAAGATCGTTAGAGATTTAAGCCGCCTGTCGCACTCTGCTCACCCCTTCCTCACTGTCTACTCCATCCTGTCCGCAAACCTCACTAGCAACAACACACCTTACGATATGTAGACGCGCAGAAAGCAAAGTCGAGCTTTTGTTTTTCAATTCTCAGACTTGGTGGGGACCGACGCAAAAGTTTAGAATTCTTTTGATTTGAGAAATGGGAGTATTGCGAGGATCATCCCTCCAAGGCATCGAAAATTCTTGTAATTCATACTTCAAAAAAGAAAAAGAAAAAAAAAGATATCAAGCATGCACGTTCAACTCACTACCAAAAGCTGTTGCTTTTGGACCATCTTTTGAGAATCCAAGTACAACTGCACGTTTACTATAGGAAAGGTTTTGCATGAAAGGAAAAAAATATCAAAACCAGACAAAATAAGCACACGGCGGATTAAGAAAAGATCAAGAATCTTCGCAATTAATGTATCTGCTCACCAGCTACTCTTGCCCAAATCCAAACAAAATGTCATGCACATACTCATGAGCCTGGCTTCACCTTAGTTAATCACGTCTTTGAGCACATGAAACCTGCATGATCTCCTTCTAAAGCTAAAATAATTAGCATCTCCTTCTTTGTTCTTTGTCAAAAGTGGAGGAGAATTAACGTCCAAGTAATAAGAAGATCAGATGCAAAAGGTTGGTGTCCACATCTGGCACTCTGTATGCATTTCATCCATTCGCCAGTGGAAGATTCATGAACTTAGATGAGCTGGACTAATTCATGTGGATTCGAATCGACTTTTAAAGGATTAACCTCGTTTTAATCATGAGTCCATACATAGTTAATGAACTATATATGCTCATCTATTTTACGATGTAGTTGAATGATATTTAATCATGAGGTTTTGGCCTAGTTGAATGATAGTGCTCACATTTGATAGTTAACTTGAAATTTCTGTCCAACCTAAAATGCGTGCGTGTAGGGGGAGGGGGGGTTGGGTTACACGAACCATGTCTTAGAATACATCAAATCATCTCACTATCTAGGGAATAGCTGCAAATTTTCCACTTACTCAAGCTACAGAGCTTTTTGAAGGCATCGTGCTTTTGGAAACAGTGATTGCTAGAGCGTGACAGCTTTCTAACGCGATGGGGGCCATGACTCTATTGGACCCTACGCTCACCACGCCCAAAAGATTTTATTTCACATTGATCGCTCTTTAGTCCCAATCCCACCAAGAAAATTCACAACCCTCAATCCAATCACATACTAGCTCCCAAATGATATGTCACACCTTTCACTTCTCTATGCTCCCATTTTCTTACAAGAGCCCAATAGGGTTTTAGAGGTGGCTTTGGGTAAACATCACTTAAATCATATAGTTTAATTCCCGTTCTGATACTTTAATAACATAAGTTATATTTTATATTAAAAAAACACCATAAGTTGTCCGCTGCTAGAAAAGTACTGACGGGTTTAATTTTTTGACGTAAGGATAAAAACACCCCTCCTCGTAATAAACCCCCCCTTAGTAAAAAAAAGCCCTAAAACTCCCCCTTTTATGTTACTCCTAAAAACTCAACTCAAGGATTAATCTTCAATAGGATCCTTGATAAGCGGTTTATAGAAATTTGGCTTGGATTTGGGTAATGTAAGGTAATGTCTCCTAAACTTTGGGTAGTTCAAGGATTAATCACCATTTGAGCTTGAGAGGGAAGGACTTATCTTTCCACTCAAAATTTTTGCACCTTGATGCTATTCAATAGTTTAGACAGCCGCACAAAATGTCTCCCATAGTTCTCCATTATCCAAGCCGTCTCCATGCTTGATATCGCCTAGCAATAACAAACCCTAGTATTCTTCTCTTCACCCATACGTAGATTGAAGCAACACTTGAAAACTAGAGCTTGATTTCATGATTCCTGCAATGAATTTAGGATGAAAGACTGTGAATTTGGGTATTAGGTTTGAGAATTAATGAGAGAAGTTTTAAATAGAGGAAGGGTTGGTAGGAGTGGGTACATGTTGTATCACTGAAATTGTTAAGTATAAACTGCTCTTGAGAGAACGAGATATGTATCAATTATCCAACTTAAGTATTATAGCATTAACCCGACCTGGGTCTCCCGAATGCTAGCTCTCCTCCTTAAAGCACTTTGAGGTCCGCGACGAAAGACATCCTCACCTGGGCTTTCTCTCAAAAATTTGAGACAAAAGACATCCTAACTCGAACTCCCTCGAATGACTAAGACAAAATACATCATTACGCGGGCTCTCTCTGTTGGGAAATACCCGGGGCTATGCTAAACCCCTAAAACAACAATAAACACAGTATAGAGAAAAGTACATCAAGATTTACAAGATTCAGCAAACTTGCCTACGTCCTTTGGAGCCACACAATTAATTTTTTATAATAAAAGAAATTACAATGTAAGAGCAGATCTTAAACTTGAGATCTCTCAATAAATGTAAATTATCACTGTAGCTACAGTGAACAATTCCTCTTCTTAAATTCCCCACTTTAATTTCCCCTCTTAAACCCCCCTACCAAAATCTTCACTGTTGAGAGAGAGAGAGAGAGAGAGAGAGAGAGAGAGAGAGAGAGAGAGAGAG
>BQKN01066126.1:194257-209125 GCA_022839385.1 Asparagus kiusianus
ACCCCAAACCCAACAGTGTTTCTCTATTTTATAGTGTATTTTCCAGCATTACCCATTTTGCCCTTTCTACTCTCATCTTCGATTTGGGTAAGAGCGCTGAAAGCGGCTGTGATTTGAAGAACTTGGGTTTTGTCTTATTCGCCAGCCAAGCAACCATCATGAAGTAGCGTTAGTCAAATCAGTGAGCTGGGGGGTTTTATGTAGGGAAGAGGTAGAATTGGAGGGAAAAATGTACACGGTTCCCTCCAAAATATTGCATTCCACATATATACTCTTCTCTCTTTTGATCTACTCCTAAAATCTTCAACAACCTTCAACAATCATTTATATTCTGAACTTTTTCCTCTTAACTTCTTCAACAATCAAAATATAAGATTCTTTAATGTGTGTGATTTCATTCAACAGTAATGCAACCCTTATTAAAGACAATTCAGCAACAAGTTTAGCCAAATTGAAGATGAAAGCCGCAGAGAATTTTAGAGTACGGTTCGAAACTTGTTGATAAGTTACTCTATCGAGAAGTTTCCTAATGTCTCGTTTGAGCTTTCAAAAGATGAAGATATTCTCAACATGATAGGTTATCATCGTTCAATGGGGTTAAATACGTTGACCATGACTGTTACTGAAAGAGATGAAGGATCCACCCATGCCATAGGGACAGAAACAGAGCTTAAGTAAGTATTCAAAAGTATATTTTCATGTTCTGGATACACGTGACATATTCTGTTATATATGTGACCTGAAGACATACCACGTGACATTTGGACCTTACTTGTGATATATTGTCTTTATTTGTGACATTTGAGTCTTATATGTGACTTTACTGGTAAGTATCAAATGTGACTTATATGTGACCTTTACATTAAACCTGCAGTGTTCCTAATGTAAGCTCACAGTCATCAGAGCATATTGAGCAACCTTATGAGAGTATCACAATCGAGGAATCAGAGAGGATCCCAAATGACAACCCTCAAGGAGAGCATGTATACAGTATGAACGACGTAGTAAGTGACTCGTCACGGATCCCAGCATGGTGGCACGAGGAAATTACTGGAAAAGGGCAGCAATTTGAAAGTGCAAAAGAAGTTAGAATGGCTCTTATATACTACTCTATTGCTAAGAAGTTCGCTTTCAAATATGTTAACAATGAGCCAAAACGTATTCGTGCTAGTTGCATGTTTAGAGAAGAAACAAACTGCCCGTGGTTGTTTTTCGCTTCACCATTGAGCCATGTGTCGACATTTGCTATAAAGAAATTTGTTTCTCAACATACATGTGGACAACATAACAGCACAGCTGGTCACTTTAGAGCATCAAGAAGGTGGATTGCGAGTATGCTACAATCAATTATGAAGAGGCGTCCATATATAACCCTAACTGACATTAGAAAGGAATTGCACTCTCAATATGGATTAAGAGTTAATTATTCTAAAGCTTGGCGTGCTAAAGAGACAGCAAAAGATGAAATATTTGGTTGCGCAAGACATTCATATGATTTACTATCCTGGTTAGTCCTCGTTATTTATTGATGCGTGAACGTTATATTTCAACATCCAATGTGATATTTCAAAGTTATTTGTAACAACTTGTTCCTACATGTGAGATTTAAACCTTATATGTGATATTTTGACTTTATATGTGACGTTTGAGAATTACATGTGATAGTTAGATCTTGTATGTGATATTTGGACTTTATATGTGAGTTTGAGTATTACATGTGATATTTAAACCTTATATGTGATATTTTGACTTTATATGTGACGTTTGAGTATTTAACAAGTTATTTGTGATTTAACCATCATTTTAGGTACCAGATGAAGGTGACGGAAACAAATCCAGGCAGTGTCTTCAGCATTGAACAAGAAGAAAGGAGATTCAAACGTTTATTTGTGTCGTATGGTGCATGCATACAGGGGTTTCTCAAGGGATGTAGGCCGTTGCTCTTTCTAGATGGGACTTTTCTGAAGGATCGCTACAAAGGGATCTTATTAGGTGCGACCGCTTATGATGGTAATCAAGGCATATTTCCACTCGTATTTTCCGTTTGTGACCAAGAAAATGAAGCGAATTGGAGTTGGTTTATTTAAGGATTGCGGTATATATTGTACAATCGAACAGAACCATACAATCCACCTCATCCTCTTGTAATTTTGTCAGATGCCGACAAAGGAATAAAGCAATCTTTGAAAGATATATTTCCAGATGCGTACCACTCTAGGTGTGTACTTCATCTTGTTGAGAATTATAAATTGAAGCTTAGAGAGATGGGTTTTGCCTCAAGTGCTGCTCAACGTATTTCAAAATTATTGGAGTTTGCTGCATACAAGTACACGGAAGGAGAATTTAATGCTGTTTTGCGTCAGATTCGAATGACAGATCAAAGAGCTTACCAAGTAGCTCTAAGTTATGGTCCTAGTAATTGGGCCAATTCTGTATTTCCTGGTATAAGGTACGTCAATTATCATTACCTTTACTGGTGATATTATGCTGTTATATGAATTTGAGCCTTTAAATGTCACATTTCGCTTTTATATGGGTCGTTCGTCTGTTATGTGTGACCTTTACTTGTATCGTGTGACAATACTCCATTACATGTGACCAATAGCCGTTATCAATGATCTGATGATTGCAAATGTAATAAGTTATTGTAATTGTGCAAAACTTAATTAACACCGTAACTTAAACAAAAACTAACCTCATCCTTTAATCTTCCACCACGTAGAAGATGTAGCATATCATATCTGCATATAGTGTGGTCTTCAACCTCAACAATTGTCCGACTACAAAATGTAGAAGACAATCAATGTATAAGCGACATATTCTAATCAACACCAAACTGTCACAGGAAAATACGATATGTCACAGGAAAATAATAAATGTCACACGAAAACACTATATGTCACATACAAATACTAAACGTCACAGGAAAACACTATATGTCACAGAAAAACCCTAAATGTCACATACAAACACTAAATGTCACATACAAACACTAAATGTCACAGGAAAACACTATATGTCACAGAAAAACACTAAATATCACATACATGTACTGAACGTCACATACAAACACTAAATGTCACATCAAAACACTAAGGGTCCCAAACAAACACTAAATGTCACAGTAAAACACTAAATGTCACATAAAAACACTGAATGTCACAGAAAACACTAGATGTCACAGGAAAACACTAAATGTCACAAACAAATGCTAAATGTCACATACAAACACTGAATGTCACAGGAAAACACTATATGTCACAATAATAACATTTAATATCACAGACCAAATATAAATATCACAGAATAACACTTAATACTTACTTGTCAACTTTTAATGTAAGAAAATGTTGAAGCCACTTGTTCTCATCATCCGACACATCAGGAATGTCCTCAACAGTGAAATTATGGTAAAAGCCTTCGTCGATTGTTCCCGGTAGCCTGACATCAAAGTCCTGTGAAGAAGGAATGCCCATATTCAACATCTCTAATAATTTTTTTTCCTCTTCACTTTTTTCCCTTTTCCATAGTTCTGCAACAGATGTACTCCTACCGAGGTGTGAAATTGCAACTGGCTTCCCCTCATCCTTCTCCCCCTTGTCGTCGCCATCTTCCACCACAACGACACCTTTCTTCCCTTTCCTTCCCTTCTTTGGCAATTCAGTTTGGAAGGGAGATTCTAAGAACTTGGGCTTCTTTGTTGTTCTTTGGCTCTTCGCCCTTAGCCCACTAACAAATGCTTTTAAAGAATCATCACCGCCATCCCTCCTCTTCCTTCCCTTCTTCTTTTTGGGAACATCCTCAGCAACTTTTACATCACATAGCTGTATAAAGATCACAGTTAATGAATATATATCACAGGAAATATTCATATATCACAAATAATAACCAAACATCACATGTAAACTGTTTACGTCACATTATTAGACAAAATGTCACAAAAGACATATGAATGGCACAATAGGTAGACAATTGTCACATACCAAAGGGAACTATCACAAATAAGCAGTAAATGTCACATGCAATAAACAAATATCACAAAGGACAGTTACCTCCTCCAGTTCACTGCCCATGGCCTGGGTTTGATCACCTTCTTTGCCTCCCTCCTCTTCCTTCCCTTCTTCTTTCTCTACCTCAACTTTAGCCTGTATACCACTCACAGTTAATGAATATATATCACAGAAATAAGACATGAATATATATCACATGAAATATTCATTTATCACAAGTAATAACCAAACATTACACTAAACTGTTTACGTCCCATTATTAGACAAAATGTCACAAGAGACATATGAATGTCACAATAGGCAGACAATTGTCACATACCAAAGGGAACTATCATAAATAAGCTGTAAATGTCACATGTAATAAGTAAATATCACAAAGGAGAGTTATCTCCTCCAGTTCAATGTCCATGTCTTTGGTTTGATCACCTTCAATCAATGCCTCATCTATTTGTGGCTGCATAGATGTAAAAACAATAACAAATTTCAATTCAGCAAATATTTTCTCAATAATTTTTTCCCCTCATGTGACACAGGACATAGGCTATTACCTCTCCTTTGTTTTGCCTTATACTTTTCTCCTCAGCAAATTTTTTCTCAGTTTCGGCTTTAATAGCCAAAATATCAACGCCGCGAGCAACAAGTGCTTGCTCATAGGCTTCATTCAACATCACCAATTTTTCATAAGCTTCGTTCTACATTAACAATAAACTGATAGTGAGCAAAAGTAACTAATAAGAGGATGACACATCCAAATCATCAACATTACCTCTTTTTGGACTCTTTTCTTCCTCAATGATTTTTCACCCGTAACTTCCTCCTCAACTTTAGCCTTCACCATTGTAGGACTGGGCTTTATCTCCTCATGAACATACCTCGCCACATCTTGCTCCGGTAAGATGTGGATTGTGGCTTCTGATTTCTTCAAAATCATTGTAGTCCGCACCGAACCCACCTTCTTACCCTCCAATGTCCAATTTATCATTGGTGGCTTGGATTCATCTACTCTTGCCGGCTCTTTGATGTTAGAAATCTCATAATACCATAGCTTCAAAAAAAGGCCACATTCAATCAATGAAGTAAAACATATTAGATACAAATGTCATAGATAAATGACAATAATCACTTACAAGAAGATAAACTCACACATTAACTACAATTGTCACAAATCAGAGACAAATGTCACACATGGGTAACAAACGTCACATATGATTAGAATATATCACATGTAGAAGACACTTATCACATATAACGAGATAATATCACATTTAATTGGAAATAATCTCATATAACAAGATAATATCACATACAAACTACAAATAAATAGGAAACTTAAACAATACAAATTAGATACAAATGTCACATATAAGTGTCATATATCACATGTAAGACGTAATGATCACAGATAAGGTGCAAATGCAACATATTACTTACAAATAACACATATAACTCACCGATAGCAAGGGAGCGCAGCCGATGAGATATGTTTGCCCCTTCTTCGCTATCTTCGCAGCCTTGAAAGAATCCCACAATTCCTTGTAGATGATCGTCGCCCATGGCAAATTATCAACCATATCTATCCGAGCTATATATTTGAACATATGCCGGGGTGCATTCATTCTCGCGGTCGGAGTCCATATCATTGTGAGTTGATAGAGGATTTGAAGCATAACAAAATCAGAAACATCCGTCCTCTTTCTTGACTGAACCAATCTTTTCAGTAGAGCCTCAAGGTAGTCTCGGCCACTCTTGTATTGCGATTGTTGTTTGTTGGAGAAGTATGTGTTCCATATCCTATTCTCTGTATCGCGGTTGCCTTCGGGTTTCTCTCCTTCATCATTAAACCGGGTATGTTTACGCACCCAATTTACATCAAAAGTATACGCTTGTGGAGTCCTAGTTTGGCTATCCTTGAAAAAGAACTTCCCAGTGGCTAAATCCAGATGATCTAGAAGCAACATGATCGTAGCCTTGTCCGCTGGAATTGGTCCAAAACTAACATAATTTTTGAAATTGGAGGATCCATACGCCCTCCAATGTTCAGCCCTCATCCGTGGAGCAATTCCATCCATGAATGTACAATATCCACGTATATTGCAAGAAATTCTGATATCATGCGTACTGTAAAACATAACACAACAAATACTACATCAACTTAGGGTTCTAATACGGCTAAAATCACAGTGCCAAACATATTAAATCGTCAAATGTGAATGATTGGGTTAATACTTACATCTCAGGCTTGCTCCTCGCTGATTCAGATGAGTGAGATGATGATGTCGACATCCCAGCGAGCGTCACTGTTCGGTTTGGCAGAGGGACTCCAGGGACTCGTTTGCGGTCGGGGGAAATCTCATCGGCGGTCGAGCGTCGACGAAGGCGGTTCACAGGTGAGTCGCCAAAGAGAAAGACGACGACGAGGGGCGTCGGTGGTCTTGAGAGGAAGACGACGAGGGGCGTATGTGGTTTCGAAGAATATGACGAGCGGCGGCGGTCTTCGACAAAGACGATGAAGACAAAGTCGACGAAACCGGATCTAATGTGAGTTGCCGAAGACGAAAACGACGATGATGAGCGGCGGCGGTCTTCAGAGGAAGAGGGTTTCGAAGTATACGATGAGCGGCGGCGGTCTTCGACGAAGACGACGAGCACGAAGACGGCGAAGACGGTTCCCAAGCGTTGTCGTCGACGGTGGTTTTGGGAGGAGGAGGGTTTGGGAAGATGGTCTCGAAATTTGTTACAGGTGGTTTCGATAACAACGCTCAGAAAGGATGGTATAGTGAATTGGGAAGGGTAATTTGGGGATATTTTTTGGGTAGTGTATCTATACTTAATTTGGGGGCTTGTTGTATTTGTTTTTCTGTATAAGGGCTTTGTGGTTATGGTTTTTGGGCTTGGGGTGGGGATGAATGGCCCAACTTAAGTTGGTTCCCCCAAGCAATTTTCCCGTTTATAGAGTCACATGGGAATAATAGACAGAACTAACTTGACTAACGACAGTCAATTACAATATTTTTTTAATACAAAATACAAGTTGTGGTATTGAAGTGTCAGAACAGGGAAATTATGTAGTATTTAAGTGATATTCAGCCAACTAATTTTGAACCTCTAAATTTTGTTCATTCTTTATAAAAAGAAAAAAAAAATTGCTCTTTACAACTCGATTGCACTCTTAATGTTTCTGTAAACCCTGACGCTTTAATCAGTTGGTTAATTCATAAACATCTATAACTACAAAAATGAAAAAGACCATCTAAATGCTCTTTTCCTTGAACACACACATTTACAATCGGTTCCATCGATTATATTCTTTACCAATCAACAAAAAACATACCCTGGACTTATATTTTATTTTTACAAAAAAACACAGGCCATGAACTTGGTTCATTAAAAAAAAAAAAAAGAGAAACAAAGAAAGAAAAGAAAAGAAGAAGACACTTAAACATCACAAGGGGTTCATAAATCATAATTCTCAAGTATTTGCATCTGGTAAATGTGCTTCAATTGATAATTTCCCCCCCAACTTGGGTTATAATTATGATGAGGACCAGAAGTATACTCATTGCAGGTATCTAAATCGCAAGGAAATGGGTGGAATATGTCCAACCTCTTCAACTGAAAAATGTAAATGAACCAAACATAAGCTAGTTGTCAATTGAAGATAGAAAAGAAAAGGATAGCGTAGGCGGTGAATCCGGACCGTATAGTTTTTTTTTTATTTTTATTTTTTACCTTGCTATAAGGAGAGGTCTTTTTCATGGCATGGCCCCAAAAGAGTTATTTTACTGTTCCCATTGCTTTCTTACAACCCAAGGGATGTGGATTTCTCCACTGTCACACACAAAACCCATGTCCCCCACTATATTCTATTTGGAGACCAAAGTCCCCACAAATATCTCCAATGCACACAGCAAACGTGCTGTCCTCCTCTATTTTTTCACACGCTTTTACTTTAAAGGGTTTTTTTTGTTTGTTATATCAGACATCTACATCTTTGTTAATTCTATTTACATCCTCAAACCTTTACATTTCTACCTAGGGCGCGTTTGTTTCGCGAAGAAACCCCCGAAAGCATATAGAGACTCTCTGACAACTCAACGGTTGAAGCTTTTTCTATCCTCGTGTTTATTTCACAAAGAATGATAGGAAAACTCATTTTATAGTTATGAATAGCGTCAATTTTTTGGGAGGGGAAGCCGTGGAAACGCGTATTTTGCATCGGATTTCTTTTCCTGTGTTTTAAGGGCTTGAAACAAACTTTGCCACTTTAAATGCCAAGATGTAGGGGGTACAGTATAGAATTAACGAGGATTCGGGGTCTAACGTGACAAAACCTCTACTTTAAACTTCGGGAGGTAAAACAACTTTTTAAGTGCCTATAAAGAGGACAAGAGCTGGCACGGGGAAGGAGGCGAGGTTCTTTTGGAAGCTTCTCTCATCCTTTAATCAAGCGAAAAAAATAGTAATAATAATTGAGTAGGATCCCTTATAAATTCCCTCCTCTTCTAGTCTGTTTTAGTTCAAAAAGCCAATACTTCCGCTCTTTTTTCTCAATCAACTCCGCAGCCTGTTTTACAATCTACACCTTGAAGAAGGGAAGCCATGGGAGTGGGAGGAACTTTAGAATACATATCAGATTTGTTTGGAGGCGGTGGCCACGGTCACCACAAGAAGAAGAAGAAGCAGTTTCAGACTGTGGAGCTCAAGGTGAGGATGGATTGTGATGGGTGTGAGCTCAAGGTCAAGAAAGTTCTCTCCTCCATGAAAGGTTTGTTCCCAAATCCATCACACTGTTTTATCTCTTGAATCCCAAATTCATACACTAATGCCGGAAAGCTCGAACGAGTTACATGCACGTTTGATGAGATATGAACCTGAATTGCTCTGATATCATCTTAAAAGTCTAAACAATATATATCATCTTTGAACTATGTAGGGGTGAAATCAGTGGAGATAAACAGGAAACAGCAGAAGGTGACGGTATCGGGGTACGTAGAGCCGAGCAAGGTGCTGAAGAAGGCCAAGTCAACAGGGAAGAAGGCTGAGATTTGGCCTTATGTGCCCTACAACTTAGTGAGCCAGCCCTACACAGCTCAAGCTTACGACAAAAAGGCACCCCCTGGTTATGTGAGAAATGTCGAGAATGTAACCACATCCTCGGTCTCCAGCTACGGAGGAGGAGGAGGCCAAAGGCAAGAAGACCAGATCACCAACATGTTCAGTGATGAAAACCCTAACTCTTGTTCTGTTATGTGAGAGACAAAAATACCCAATTGTTTTAGCTCTTCTTCATGTATTCGTAGCTACTAGGGGGTTTTTTTTTTGTTTTTGTTTGTGAGAGGTTGTTGCTCCTTTTGTTCAATTTGTGTTTGAGATCAGAAGAGAGAACCAAAATAGATGAGTGGCTTCTTTGTAAGTTTGTTAATTGTTTTAATCAGAAGATGCGATGTGTTGATCTAATAAGGAGGGCTAGGATGGTTTTCTGGCCTTTTGTCTCGTCACTAGGCAGAAATAATTGATAATCAGGTAAAGCTTGACAGCTGCATTTATTTATCACTAATATCTAATCATGGTGTGTAGCTTCCTTCTCCTATTTGTATATTTCAGTTGTAAATATTTAAGACCTCATTATTGATGATGCTTAATAATGTAATAGTGGATAAGTATTACTATAGTCATTTTCATAGTAGAATATTCAATATGAACAAGAGCCTATCCTGAAAAAATGATGCAAGCAGCTAACGGAGTTAAGGGACAGCAATATATATATATATTCTGCAAGTCTTGTTGTATTTAGGTGTACGAGACAGCAGCCTTCAACTCTGGTTTGGTTTCTGAATTATTATACTAACAAATTGTTCACATGGCTGGGTATCTATGGGAATATTATGAATGAGAATGACTTATATAGGAGTCTGTAGCTTTCGGATTCAATTGTTTAGTTGCTATTATAATGTTACGCTTACCTAATATCAGCAGCAATTCAAGTAACTAAGATATGTGATGTCCAACTCACACTCAACCAAGTAAATGTTTAATCTAGAATGGATCTTTGTATGAGCTAATAAGCACCCTATAGTTCATCAGAAACTAACAGGTTCAGTTTATAATTGGTACAAACTGCCATTTTAGATATTTAGCAACTCTAAAGCTGTTCACAAGGATGGATGCATGCAACTAGAGATGTGGTTTAACTTGAACACTTCAAAGGAAACTGTTAGGATGCACACCAATAATAACGCCTCAAACGAAGACGCAATACACAAAATAAAGGCACAAGATCAACCAGAGTACTCACAGATATACGTGGTTCACTCCTTCGGAGCTACTCCACGGTACAACGACGACGCCAAATTCTTTTATATCCCAAAAGATTAGATCAAAGAGAACACCCTCTCTTGATCAGATACACTCCAAGAACTCTCACAATCTCTCTCTGTATTTTCTCTCTTACTCGTCTATGAGAGTTGTTTCTGGGATGAGGTTTCCTTAAGAGTTTAGGGCCCTATTTATAGTGTTTGGGAAACAATATGCACAAATAAAATATTATTAGTGGGACCCGCCACTAATAATAAATAACTGTGGGACCCACATCCTTTTTCTCATTTTCAAAAGTTACGGCTACCTTTTCTTAATTGTCAAATATGTTAGGTTGAGGGCGGCTGCATAGGGCGGCTAACAATCTTCCACTTGAAGATTTGATTGAGTATCAATCATATCTTCACATCATTCTTGGTTACATCATCCGGGTGTCTTGTATCTTTGGCGTCTTGCACGGCCTTCAACATTATCAACGGAGGCCATATGAGGCTGCACACAGTCTCACCTTCTTGAGCGGAACTGGCTTGGTCAGCATATCGGCTGGATTGTACCTCGTATCAATCTTCACAAGCTTGAACTCGTTCCTGCTTTGCCATCTCCGTATGACATGGTGCTTCACATCAACATGCTTGGTCCGAGCATGGAATACGTCGTTCTCTGACAAGTGAATGGCACTCTGACTATTGCAGTGGATGAAGTATTTCTCAAAGCTTACTCCAAGCTCGAGAAGAAAAGCCTTCAACCATAGCAACTCCTTTGCTGCCTCTGCTGCAGACACGTACTCGGCTTCGGTTGTCGATAAAGTCACAGTATCCTGTAACTTGGATCTCCAACTTATCGCTCCACCACCCAAGATGAAGACGTAGGCGCTCGTACTCCTTCTGGAGTCTATGTCCCCGGCATAGTCTGCATCACAAAAGCCCTCTAGCTGCAAATCTGCCCCGCCATACTCAAGACAATGATCGGACGAGCTTCTCAAGTAGCGTAGAAGCCACTTGACAGCATCCCAGTGTTGTTTCCCTGGATTGCTCATGAAGCGGCTCACAACTCCCACTCCTTGTGCAATATCTGACCTCGTGCACATCATCACATATATCAAACTCCCGACGGCAGATGCATATGGTATGTTTGCCATGAACTCATGCTCTTCAGCAGTCTCTGATGCTTGGGTCTTTGATAACTTGAAATGACTCGCAAATGGCGAGCCCACTGGTTTAGCTTTCTCCATGCTGAACTTTTCAAGAATCTTCTCAATGTAGGCCTTCTGCGATAACCTCAGCCTCCGTGCTGATCTGTCTCTGATGATCCTCATTCCCAGAATCTGGTTTGCTGGACCCAGATCATTCATCTCGAAGCACTCGGAGAGACGCCCCTTGAGTTCCTCAATGCGGGCCAAGTTAGGCCCTGCAATCAACATGTCATCAACATAAATCAAGAGTATCACATAGGATTCGCCGTATCTCTTGATGAAGCAGCAATGGTCTGTGTCGCATTTGAGAAAACCGTTCTCCTCCATAAAGTTCTCGAACTTTATGTACCACTGTCGCGGAGCTTGCTTCAGGCCATACAAGCTCTTGAGCAGGCGACACATGAGGCCCTCCTTGCCTCGTTCCTCGAATCCCACTGGTTGATGCATATAGATCTCCTCCTCCAAATCTCTATGAAGGAATGCTGTCTTCACATCCATCTGCTCTAGATGGAGATCTCGAACTTCCACAATGCTCAGCACAGTTGGGATCGTGGTCAACTTGACGACGGGAGCAAAAACGTCAGAATAGTCTATCCCTGCTTTCTGCTCATAGCCCTTCACTACAAGTCTCGCCTTGTAGCGTCTCCGTCCATCGGCTTCATCCTTGACCCGATAAATCCACCGATTATGAAGAGCTTTTCTCCCTCTTGGAAGCTTTACGAGCTCCCAAGTCCCATTCTTCATCAAGGACTTCATTTCTTCTTCCATGGCAGACTCCCACTCGCCCCGAACTTTGCCGATCTGCTGTACCTCCTCATAGCTCTCTGGCTCACCACTGTCAGTCAGGAGAAGATAATTCATGGTGGAAAGGTACCTCTCTGGCACCCTTGGATTTCTTAGAGCTTTGCGAATTGCGATCGGCAACTCTGTTGGATCCTGGTGCTGTGCATCCCGCACGTTCTCTTGGTCTCCGTCTTCTATGCTGATTGGTATCTCACCGTCGTCCTCACTATCAGCAATATTTGGAAAAAGAGGGGGAGATAGCTGACTCCCACTCACCTCTTTGGTCTTGTACACCGCATTCTCATGGAACACGACGTCACGACTATGCACCACCTTGCGCGCATCGTGATCCCAGAAACGGTACCCATACTCATCTCCTCCATAGCCGATGAAGGAGAGCTTCTTTGACTTTGGATCAAGCTTTGACCGGTCTGTAGGATTGGTCATGACATAGGCGTCACAACTAAATACTCGTAAGTGTTCTAGCTTCAGCTTCTTTCCGGTCCAAGCCTCTTCAGGTATCCCATAACTGAGAGCCGCGGATGGCCCGCGGTTGATCAAGTATGCAGCAGTATTGACAGCTTCAGCCCAAAAGCTCTTGGGCAATCCGGAATGGATCCTCATGCTTCTGGCGCGCTCCAAGATAGTACGATTCATGCGATCCGCCACTCCGTTGTGCTGAGGTGTGCCTGGGACGGTCTTCAGTCTCCGAATCCCACGGGACGAGCAGAAGTTCTCGAACTCCTGGCTGCAATACTCGCCTCCATTATCGGATTTTAGGCACTTCAGCTTATTGCCTGTTTCATTCTCCATACATGCAAGCCACTTCTTGAAGATAATGAAAACATCTAACTTGTGCTTCAAGAAGAACACCCATAGCTTTCTAGTAGCATCATCAATAAAAGTGACAAAATAAAGAAAGTTGCCAACAGATGGGACTTGCGCAGGTCCCCACACGTCGGTGTGCACCAACTCTAATTTTTGTAGTTTTGGAGCCGGTTCGATCTTGTTGAAGCTCACCTTCTTTTGTTTGCCTAGGATGCAGTCCTCACAGAAAGTCAGATCGATCTTGTTCAGACCCGGAAGCCTCTCTCCCGCGGTCATAATCTGCATCCCCTTCTCGCTCATGTGGCCAAGTCGTCGATGCCAAGTCATGCAGTCGACGGATGATGATGATGATGCTTGTCCTGCGACAAGCAAGTGGTCGATCTTCCCATTGGCGATGTAGAGAGACCCCTCGCATTTGCCGTGTGCCACCACCAGGGCACCCTTGGACACCTTCCAGCTTCTCTGCTCGAAAGATACTCTGTAACCGGAGTCAGTCAGTTGCCCGACTGATATAAGATTTTGCCTGAGATTCGGTACATGCCGAACGTTGTTCAACGTCAAGGTGGTCCCGCCCTCCATCTTGAGGGTACAATTTCCCTTCCCAGAAACATTGCAAGGTTGATCATCGCCAAGATAGACTGTCCCCAAGTCCTTCTTCACGAACGATGAAAGCAGCTTTTGTTGTGAGGTTGCATGGAAAGATGCGCTAGAGTCGATGACCCACACATCGCTTTTGTCTTCTAGGGATAAAAGAAGCGCATCTGAATCCGTCTCATGCATGAGATTGGCTGCACCGTCAGCCCGATCATCCCCTGCTGATGCTGGAACAGAAACTCTGCAGTCTCGTGCAAAGTGACCATTCTTTCCGCATCTGAAGCACTTCCCTTCACCGTAACCATTTGGGTTCGGCCCTTTAGACTTCCCTCTGGATTTTGATTGGCCTCGTCGTCCCCCACCTTTCTTCTGCGCACGCCCTCGTGCTTCGACATGCAGAGCACTCCCACTGCTAGAAGCCTCAGCTCCTGACACTTTGTGGCGAGATTCTTCATCCAGAATTGCCCCAATCACCATGTCGAGCTTCATCTTGTCATTGCCATTGGCGTTGCTCACCGTCATCACCATATTCTTCCATGAATCTGGTAGACAAGAAAGTAGCAGAAGAGCTTGGATCTCGTTGTCGAACTTTAGATCCACTGCAGCGAGCTGTTGCACAACAGCCTGAAATTCGTTCAAGAAGTCCGCCACACGAGCTCCTTGCTGCATCTTTAAGTTGAATAGCTTCTTCATCAGGAACACCTTATTTGAAGCAGACGGCTTCTCATACAGCGCCTCTAAGGCCTCCATCAACTCCTTGGTGGTGGTCACATGCGAGACGTTGTAAGTCACATGCTGGTGAAGGTTGAGCCTGATGGTGGCAAGTGCTTTACGATCGAGCACCTTCCACTTATCATCGTCTATTTTCTCAGGTTTTCCCGCCTCTCCTTGGAGGGGTAGGAAGAGATCATTCTGGTACAAATAGTCTTCTATTTACATCCTCCAATACCTAAAATTTTGGCCACCGAATTTCTCAATTCGAAGCCTGTTGTCTTCAACTGTAGATCCCATGGTGAAAGATTACGTCTTTCCCGAACCGTATTTGTGAATAGTATCGTATTCGCGAATAGTGCCGTACACGTGAATAGTACCATACACATGAATAGTGCCCAATGCCTTAAAAGAGTAAATATTAATCTAACTTAT
>BQKN01066126.1:229125-256920 GCA_022839385.1 Asparagus kiusianus
ATATATATATATATATATATATATATATATATATATATATAAGGAACTAGGGGTGACCCGAATGGTTGGGAGATTCTAATATGGCTCCCAAGGTCTTGGGTTCAATTCCCATATCCAAAGAAAAAAAATGTATGTATGTATATATATAGGACAAATTTTCAAAATAGACCCTGTTAGAAATTTATTTTTAAAATCGACACCTTTGAAATTTACTTACCATTTTTGACTTGGTTTCAGCTAGGTCTATTAGAAATTTATTTTTAAAAATCGACACCTTTGAAATTTACTTACTATTTTGACCTGGTTTTTAACCAGGTCTATTCGAAATTTATTTTTAAAAATTGACACCTTTGAAATTTAGCTACCATATTTGACCTGCAACTTCACGAGATTTAAAATCCCGAGAAGTTAGATATATTTCTTCTGTAGCTTCATTAGCGTGGTTAATTAAGTACTAAAATTCATGGGATTTTAAATCCCGTTTCAAACTTTATTTTCCATTTTCGACCTAGTTTTAGCTAGGTGGCTGAAATTGGGTCGAAATGGCAATTAAATCCCAAAGGAGATGTTTTTTAAAAATAAATTTTTAATAGGGTCTATTTGAAATTTTGTTCATATATATATATATATATATATATATATATATATATATATATATATATATATATATATACACACACACACATATAGATCTGTGTGTATGGATTATTCTACTTAGGAGGAGAAAGAATCTCCTCCTCCCACATTTGTAGCCTTAGATTAAAATTTTAACAGTTAAAGGTATAAATGCATATCTCACCAAAATCAAAGTAAATTAAGCTTGAGAGGGCAAATTAGGTAGTTAAAATTGTTTTATTAGGATTAGAAATAACTGGCAGTCTACTTATAGTCGTCTCTTTCATAAATCATCTTCATCTATATCGTTCTTACTGAGGGGAGCATTGGCGCAACGGTAAGGTTGCTACCTTGTGACCTAGAGGTCATGGGTTCAAATCTTAGAAATAGCCTCTCCGCAAAGTGGGGGTAAAACTACGTACATCTGACCCTCCCCAGTGCCCACAATGATGGAAGCCTCTTGCACTGGGCGTCCCTTTTTTATCTATATCGTTCTTACTCTCTTCATACATTTGTAGCATGGCTGATTATTTTTGGCATCAAATGTAATATGATAAAAAGTGTTCCTGAAAGTGACCACTAGGAATGGTTGTTCTCAAACAAAATTTAGATATCAAGAGACGTCTTTATGCCACATGAATTTGGTGCAATTGCATGCATATTTCAGATAAATTAAATTACAATCTACATGATTGTTCTCATTCAAACTTTGGTACATAAACTTGATTAAGGTGCTATATATCACTTGAAAATGCAAGCAACCACAGATGAGGATGACGGTTAATGAAACATGACGAGAAATAAAAGGAAACAACAACCTAGATCAGGATTTTATCAAAAATTATCTTTAATGAGAACCCGAATTTCATGGAAAATTAGCTTTATCACCGAATCACCCTTTGCTGCCTGGACTTTCTTTCATCCGTTCCAATATACCTTTATTATCTATAGCCATCAAAAAGTAAATCTGATGGCTATAAATATGGGAGGAGATTCCTTCTCCTCTTATAAGTACAATAGTCCTGTTCATATGTGTGTGTGCGCCTCCTATAAGTACAATAGTCCTGTTCATATGTGTGTGTGCGCGTGCGCGTGTGTGTGCGCGCGTGCGCGTGCGGGCGGACGGGCGTGCGTGCGTGCATGTGTGTGTGTATGAAGGTGTTACCCAGTGACTGTGTGTGTGAAGGTGTTACCCAGTGACAAAATAAAGGTAACATTAAGAAAAATAGGACTTAGAATATAAGGATATGCTAGGAATGTGCCACTGAAGTGGACATAACCATGGCATAAATGGGCATATATTTAATTAAAAAGGAAAATAAATGATAGTATACCATATATAAAAGGCATCAAGATTGCAAGTAATTGAATGCACACAACAATACCGAAAATCAGCCGATAACAAAACTATAGGATTACAGAGATAATGGTAACTTATTATTTTAGCACTTTGCAGAAAAGCCAACTATTTTGTTGATCCCACCGCATGCAAATTCGCCTTGAAGTTGCTGTTACAAATAAATCATAAATAAATTAAAATTTCTTCGCTATAAAATAAAAAAATCAAGAAGAAATAATTGTATTTTAACAATGCCAAGGGGAAAATTGAAACTATTGAAACCCTAAAAAAAGATTAAATTAAATGTTGTAAACTATAAGAAAGAAAATCAATTTATAAAATAATAAAATAAAGATTTTCACAAAAACATACTACTAAGTAAACAGAAAACATTCTTTATAGGGTAAAGTTAGCCCTAAAGAAATGTTACAAATTCTAGCGCCTCATTTGGTACGCGTGAAAGAGTAGAAATAGAATGCCCATTCTCACTTCTCATTCATGGGCACCAAAAATGACATACTTTTGAATGATAGAACACTGATTCTCACTTCTCCATTCCTACACTTTCTGGGAATGGGCATTCCCATTGTATTAGTAGGGAATGAACATTCGTAATTAAGTGGAAATCAAAAAAGGAAACCATTTTTCGAATATGCCCTTCTAAAAGATACAAACATATCTAATGTCTTAAAATCATGAATTTTCTCTATCGTTCATCCCAACCCTAGTTCATTGCTATTCATGTGATGCAGGCAAAAGTTTGCAATGCCTCATCATCATTTTTGCTTCTCTTTCAACAAGGATTGACCATCCGCCATAGGCGAATATCTCATCATCAATGAATTAAAGATAAATTTAGCAAATGGTGGACTTAAAATAAATTTCAACAACTAAACTATGTATGTTAGAACTAGTGGGGATCACTTGGCTGTTGATTGAAATCATGTGATTGGCCACTTATTTTAATATCTTTTTCTTTTGATCTTTTGCACACGGTGAATCATTTAATTGTTAGAATTTAAAAATTAACTAGTGCATATAATCAATAAAAGAGGGCAGATCAATACTATATTAAATGCTAAAGTAATAAGGCACTATTCTTTTCTCTAGCATATAGTTATCACAATAACATATTCCAGTATTCCTTATGCTATGAAAAAATTAAAAAATATTCTTATATAATGTTATTTTCAAAAAAATATCTAGTCATCATTATTAATATTTTTTATACTTAATTTTAAAATTCTGTGTTGTTGTGAGGATATTACTAGAAAATAAATTTTCATTCTCACTTATGAACAAGTTACACCAAACATAGAAATGAGAATGAGATTTCATTCCCACTTCATTCTCTAGCCGTAGCCATGAGAATGGGAATGAGCATTTCATTCCCAAACTTATTCCATTTTTTTTCCTTCCTCCATTTCATTCTCGTTTTGACTCCATTCCCATGTACCAAATGAGGCGTAAAATTTCACGAGGTATAGTCCTTTAGAAATAATCTATCATCTAATGTCTTCAATCAAGTTGGTCACATTTAGAGGGTGAAAACTAATCGAGCTAACTCTACCATGTGAAGATGTATAAGAGAAGCAGAGGTTAACAAAATTTCTACTTTGGATTTGCAGGTGTTACCACACCATGACCAAATCTAAGAAACATTGTTTCAATATAACCAAATATAAGAAATATTGTTTTGACAGGAGTGTATTATAGTTTCACTACTTCGAATTTGCTCATTTTCATTAAAATAGAAATTAAATGCTTCAAAGTAGAGGCAAACAAAACAATTATTAGGAAAATATTTAGATATGGAGACCAACGGGTACTGCATCCATGAGAAATGCTAATACATATATGTGTGTGTGTGTATTCATAACATGCAAATATATCTATGTATGTATGTGCGCACACACACACACACATAACATGCAAATATAATTAGAAAACCTAGGACATTGATTAAAGTAGTAATTGTACTTTCAACCTCCATGAATATTGTCAAACTCAGCAATGAAGCCAACAAAGTAAAATTCATTAGTTCATGTCTCAAAAGAAATAATTTAAAGGAGAAGAATATTTTTTAAATATGCCTTAGTGTAAATACAAGCAGTTAAAGATGCCAAAGTAGAAGCATGAAACTATTTTTTTGTAGAATCTCCCAGTATCTGAGTTAGTTTAAATAAACTGTTTTTCCAGATATGTATGTCCTAGGAATTTTATTCTATATATATTAACAGCTTTATCTGAGTTTCTGAAGCAATATATATTCTTTTCTCAAAAAGGTTTCCAAATAAAAAATTATTCACTGTGTTGTAGTAGTTTGCATAGTACAAGCTTCCAGGCATACCAGGCAAGCTTCAGATTGTTAATGGATAGTTTCCTTAGTAAAACTGGAGCATCCTGAAGGGTCAAACTATGTCAGATAAACTTCTGATGAAATATGCAGCATGTTCTGATACTGGTTTTCCCAGTATGTGTCCTATTCACATATAGTTTCTGCTGGTAGCTATCATTTCTTACTGCATTAACTTACTTATAACCTTATTTGAGAATAAGGTATTAACATAAAAGCTTACGTAAGGGTCATTTGGTTTGAAAAGGGAAATATAGGTCTTTAATGTTTGGTTGCCTTCTTCGTATTACTAGATCATCATTGTCTTTAGATGACGATCAACAATCATGTGAGCTGCAACTGTTGGAAGGAATTGCTCTGGAGCTGAATCATGAGAAGGCATCAAAAAGGACTAGCAATTCAATGGTATGAGAAGTTACACCTATTACAGTTTTAATTATATCTTGGTATACACAAACTGATCCAAATATATTGTCTTCTTGATAGGAAGAACCACCGGTTTGGAGCATGGATCCACAAATGTCTAGTGAAATGGACGACTTAGCAATCTTCTCAAAATTGGTGGAACACAGCACTTTTACAAAATATATAAACTTCAAAGAACAATAGATATAAAATTGTTGAAACATGACAATTTTCTTCTTGTTAAGACTTTCCAGGGAAACAAGAAACATATATATATTTTTTCCTGCATCGTTCAAAATGTTTTATTTTGGTATATGTATAATTTATCGAGTTACTTAATTTTATGGCTTTGGTAGTTATAAGTAGATAGTTCAAAGCATGGTTCATAATAGGGGGTCCCCACCCCCCCGGACAAGTCGCTTGATTAATTGGCTAGATATAATAAGTTGGAGGGCACAACAACAATCAAAGACCTCAAGGACGCACTTGCAAAAAAGATATGTACTAAAATAGCCTTCTATATTTGGAGTCAAGAGATTTCTTTTCCACACTAATGAGTAATGACTATGGATAACTATTTGGATTAATCTTTTCTAAGATGTTGTATTCACATATTATATCCCAGTGTAGGATTAATCACTTTTGTATTCTCTCAGATGAACTTGTGCTTCAAATGGACTCCCTTTTTAAGCAGTGTCCTTAGGCTTTGTTTTTTGACATAAGTTCAGTTGTCTCACCCCACTTTTATAGTAAACTTTCATACCCCTGATTTCAGTAAATATTCTTCTGAATTACTTGACTGAGTGAAGGAACAAAAAAGTTTACTAAATCTCTACCAATACTATTCCCTTTTTTGGATTATTCTCCATGATATTCCAGTTAAACCATTCTCACAGCAGTATGCTTGTCACTCTTTTCTGTTGGCAAGAAACAATTTGGATAAAATTTATAAATTCTCACTGCTGCCTCATTACCACCTTGAATTGGAAATATTTCCACCTTTAGGTTTTAACCACTGATGATGGGAATCAAATCGAAAAGGCCTTCGTGATATAGATGATGACCAAAATTATTATGGAGGGATGGAAAACGGCTTAAAGAAAAGGAGAAAAGAGAGATAGAGAAAGGCACAAATGTGTAGCACTTTGATGCCATATTCTACTTCACCATAGAAAAACAAGAAACCTTTCAAAGCCTTAATGAGTTTGTGGAAAAGGGCAAAGAAAAAACTTGAAGCCTTGAAGGGATCCGAAATTATAACCTGATTCCACTCCCTCGCCCCGAATCTATTCTTACAAAAGTTCACATCCCCAACAGAATTGATTGAGCATCTTAGAAAGAAGGCAACAAGAAAAAGTATGAGATTGCATATCTTCAGTAGCATATTTGAAGTGACTTCCAATATTCGACCTCTGAAACCGATCAAAATAATAATGAAACGGAACAAAAAGGGCATTACGTGAATGAAATTGACATAATGTTTCATAATGCCCACTAAAAGGAACCTACATTCACGAATATTTAGAAAAAAAAAACATTCACCAAAATTACTACCCGCACTCCCTGAAGTCAGAACCAACCGTTTGTAATTCATGTTCGGTCTTAAACGTACGAGACCTCTACTTAGTCAACCGAAAATCACCATTTTCACCATAAACATCTTAATCCAAGTAGGAAAACCCATCTTCTTCCAACTGGAATTTGATACCATACAAACTAATTCTAAAGAATTTTTTCTAGCGAAAAATGGGAGATATTGCTTGAGCAAAGACAGCCAATCGGATGCTTTGGGGGGGAGAAAAAAATTATTCTTGCTTCTAATTTGATTTTTCCCCCCCACACAAGGCTCTCACTAAAAACCTGTTGACACTGCAACAATACCCAAAGCTAGGGTTTAGTTTTCATGCCAATCTTGGGGTTTGCATTTTAGGGCAATACCATGCAATGGATGAAATTAATCTAAACCTACTTAACTTAAGGAAACTACGGAAAATTAATGGCATTACACCCAGAATTAGTATGGCATCATGATTCAAAATCGATTACACTTAATTGCGAGGAGACAAGAACGAAATTGCTGTAATCAGAAGACACGGAATCGCAAAAGAGAATCTCAACCACATAAGTTTCATAATTTCAGAATGAAAATTAGGAAGAAATAGGAGAAAGATGGTACCTTTTTGCTCTTCCGTATCAGCCTTACAGAGGAGAACACGGACAGCACACACACACATATATATATAGTATTCTTTTCAGAATACGAACCTCCTACAAAACATATGTTATTTGTATAAACCCCACTGTGTTGAGTCCAGACACAGACTGGGTCTTATTTCGATCACACCATCATTATATTAAACAACACATTAGATTAGATAACACAAACACCATCATTAGTTTTTAACAGGCATTGCTCTTCCTAAACTCAAGGCAAGCTTCCACTGCTTCACCCACTGTGAGAAATATCCACCGCTCTCCGATCCTCTCCACAAACTTTGATAGCTTCATCTTGTGAACCGCTTGAAGCCCGGGATTGGCTATGGCCACCTGCATACAGTGAATTCATTATAAGAGCAGAATTAATTTTAAACAAGCCCACATTGGGTTAGTTGACGATTGTACCCTTTTCCTTGGTTAATTGCGTATGGAACCCCAGTGGATATTGTTGGTTTAAACTTACTACCCTATAGTTTCACCTTTTGCAAATAGAACCCCAGAGTCAAATCTGCGTGGCTCTTTTATCCTCAGGGTGTCTATTTGTCCAAAAACAATTTCAGTTTTCGCTCAGCATAAAAGCGTCAAAAACAGTACAATTTGGGGATCTATCTGCAAAGTAAAACTAGATGAATAGTAAGTTCAAAACAATGATACTACAGGGGTTCTGTCCGCAATTAACCTTTTCTACGACTAGTGAATATATAGAGGCTCACCTGAATACCAACAGAGGCCAGATTCTTATATATCTCTTCGAGGGCAGCAATTCCAGAAGTGTCCATATTCATAACATCTGAAACAAATGTTCTTTATTAGTAAATTTATGAAGTTAATTGGAGTTTATAGAGTTTCCAGACTAGAAATTTACTTGACATGTCGATGACTAAGGAATGGATTCTTTCTTCGCCTTTCTCCTCTGTTGATCCCTCTTCTTTTATTGCTCTTGTAATCCTGCACAAAATGCAGGACTAGTTGTTTGAAAAAGCCAATATTCAAATTCCTCAGTATAAGATATATTATGCATTTATACCTTTCTCTGATGAAGTTTGCATTAGTGAAGCAAAGGAAGGATGTGTCTATACGAGCTACGAGCAATGCATGTGTTCTTGTAGCCATTGTATAATGTCTTGTGCTACAAAATATGTCAGTTCCAGGGATCCTTCCAAGTATTTCAATGCGCGATCTGATTGAACTTAATAGGATCCTTGCAAAAGATATGACCATCTGCGAAAAATAAAATATCTTTCAGTAAATTCATCTATATGAGTTAAAAGAGATTGAGTAGACCAATAATCTCACCGCCACCACAAGACCGATCTCTACTGATCCGAACAGTACACCGAGGAATGCTCCAATACAAGCTAAGAAGTCCATTTTATCGACCTCCCAAATATGGTAAGCTTCACTGACATCAATGAGATTTGGGAGGGCAGAAATGATAATGGATGCAAGTATAGAATAAGGAGTGTAGTACAATAGCCTTGTGAGGAATTCTAAGGATAGAAATACTGTAATGGCCATGACTACATTTGAAATGGGTGTTTTGCATCCTGCACTGAAATTTACTGCTGACCGAGAGAAGGAGCCTGAACATATAATTCTATGTCAGTCAAAATGTGCGATAGCAGATATTTCTAATTATGTAAAAAAGATGTGGGTATCTGTTATTGAGAGTATAAATAGATCGTAGATTAAAAACACTACAAAGTTAGTACAATCTTAGTTTGTTTTTTTAGGATGATTGTATACTAGTACCATGTTCAGTATGTATGTCTGTATGTATGCATAATGATGTATGCAACTACACTATATGTAAATTTGTGTACGTATGTACGTATGTGTGTGTGTGTGTGTGTGTTTTTTGGTTGGGAGTCGGGGTGGGCGCTTGGGGGAGGTGGCCGGGGGTGGATGTATGTACATATGGGTGTTTGGATTCATGTATGTATGTTGTCTATGTGTGTATGTATGATGTGTGAATGTATTTATTTGTATCTAAGCATATGTGTATGTATATTTGTGTGTACGTGTGCATGTTTGTGCGCTCACAAGTACATGTATATGTATATATGCATACATAGGTATACTAGAATGTACTTGTGCATATATACTCTAGTACAATTATAAAACTTGGAAGATGATTGTTACCTAAAGTCAGCCATCACTTCCATTTGGATCGTAGTTCAGGTGAGAACATGAATAGAACGGAGATAGTTTCTGACCAATGATGAATTTCTAGGTAAACACATAAAGGGTAACTTCATTCACATAACTATGTAGGTGATATAGTCATATAGATCCTTGGACCCACACACGAAAAAAAAAAGATAGAAATATGGCCATCTCAAGATTTATTAATGGATTCTAGCTAGATTGATCAATTTCTAATTTATATTACTAACGAAGTACATAAACATATAGAACTTATTTTTAAGAATAATTTCTCGAACTAGTCCAGTTTAGTCTACGACTTGTTTACCTGTTGCAACATAACAAGAGGATAGAGACCCAGCAATGTTCATGAATCCCATAGCCATCATTTCCTTATTCCCATCAAGTTGGTATCCTCTAATTGCTGCAAATGATCTACCAGCAGCAATAGCCTCCTGATATTTATTTATCCGGAAAAAAAAAAATCATATCCATCTTATAGATAATAACTTAACGTACATTTTCAAAATTTTATTACAAAGACTAACCGCAAGAGCTACAATTGCACAAATCAACCCAATCTTTGCGGATTCTCCAGCATATAAACCATTTAGCTGCAACTGGCTCACTGAGCTTTGGTTTAATCCACCTTTCACGTGTTGTATAGTTTTAACGCCGTGTTTATCTGCTTTTGTTAAGAAAACTATGGAAGTAGATAGAACCACGGAGATCAAAGGAGCTATGGCTGGTAACCAGAATAATTTCCTGTTTTTTCTCCCCTGAGAATTAGATATTGAGAAATTTCATCAGATGAAATATAAGCAGGAGAAAGGGTGAGAAGTGGGTAGAAATTTGTCGATGAAGTTCTTACTATGAATCTTGTGATCATTATGAATATGAGGAAGGAGCATCCAAGGAAGAAATTTTCAGGGTGCCACTGCCATGAAAAAAATCCAATTAAAAGTTAGGTTGACAAGAACTTTTTTATGCATGAGATAATCAGAATACTTGATCCAGGGATTCTGATAGTATAATGTTGGATGCTTACTACTAGTAGAAACACAATATCCTATTGGCAACTTAGATAAATGTTTCTAATTAATTTCTTTTGTGATGCAGTTCTTGAATTAGAAAGTGGAATGCTCATCTTCTTCAGCTTCTTATTAAAGAAGAGGAAGTTCACGTCCTGAGATATTTTCACAAATGGAAATTGCGTTTACAAGGAAAAGAGAATATTGTAACTTATGCGTTTATAATTTTATAATTAACAAATTCTTACCAGTAAGTAATGACATTAACTTCAATAGAAAGTCGGTTAGTTTCTGATTTATAATGTTGAATAGTTGGTCAACTCTAACTATTGAAGGAAACATGATGATTCAAATTATGGCAGCTTAAAATAATCACGGTCATATTAAAATGTCCATTCTTAGTAGTAAACAAAAATCATGATCCTTGATGTCAGTTAGTCAAGAAATACTAGTAGCTGAAATCTGTTCCTTAGCACTGATGTTGAATAATTGATAGGCCTTTTTACTTAATAATCCATGAACATACAAAAACAAAAAAAAAATTATACAGATGATCTATTGTAGGAAAAAAAAAATCATCAGTCCTCTCAAAGGGCAATTAGTTACCTTGTACTAAACCAAGACAAAATTGGTTTTACTTGTCCTGTTAAATGTAAATTACTAAGAACACCCCTCAGCAATTTGTTCCTAGCTAGAAAGGAGATAATTGTCATCTTATCCTAAAGGTAACCTCCTTTAGTCCAACGCAAATGCATGTGGACTGAAAAGTAGTATTAATTTGGTGCAAATGTTCAGGGGTGTTCTGGGAAAGTTTCATAATTTAGTAGTGCCTTTAGACAAAGAATGAAAAGTGATTTTCAATAGTCAGAGCCATTAGTCACTAATGTTGATGTTAAACCCTTCACTCTGTCATGCTTGAGAGCACTGAACACCACCATCCTGTGAGCTTCCACTTTGATGGAAGAAAGACTAGATTATTTAACTCTGTGCCAATTAAGTACAATGATTACTATTATGTTATTTAAGCCAAAAAATAATGATAACCATATTAACCATGCACAAAATTACATAAGATCTATTCTAAAAATGTCATCATCTTCTCATAGTCCGTTATCTTATACTAAATCAAAGAGATTGGCAAAAATGTCAGCTTTTTGACAGCTTTTTGACATTTTTTGGATTGATTTTTTGGATGGGTAAAAGAGAGGAAAGCTGCCAAAAAATGTCAGCTTTTTGACAGCTTTTTGACATTTTTGGCAGCTTTCCCCCATTTTACCCACCCAAAAAACCAATCCAAACAGCCCCTTAGTGGTAATAATTGGTTGGAAGAAATAAGAAGAATTTACTGGCAACTTTTATCTGCAGCTAATCCTACGTAAAACCATTTTCAGCCCAATGCACATGCATGTAGGCTCAAAAGTAGTAATTAGGTATGAAAATCCAGGGGTATTCTGGGGACATTCTCAGGCTAAGAGTGAAGAGGGCCTTGCAGTAATTGATCTTACATCAGACATTAATTAATTAATGCTGATCATTTAACCGCTTTAGCTCATGCGCGCTAAACACTACCGTCCTTTGAGCTTCCTCTTTCATGGGAAACAAAATACTAGTTTTAAAACTTTAAAGACTTGCTTCATACTTAACTCTGGATACATTAGAAATCTTACGGATTCGTGGAGGGCAGAGATAACAGCCTTAGAAACAGAAACCACATCAGTGTTGTTCGTGAAATGAGAAATCCCAAGCAGTCCTTTAAGCTGCTGGAATCCGATAACAATCGCCGCTCCTCCCATGAATCCAACAATTGCAGCATGAGAAAGTAAATCCACCAAAAATCCCAACCTGCAAAAGTTAGAGAAATCAAAAACATATGAGAATTAAGGCATGATTACCTCTTCAAATGGGAGTAAAGCTCCTGCATGTGAACTTACATTTGCTTGGTATGTGTGCTGATGTGTGATAAAACTTGAGAAAAAATAGCTTTAATCTTTTATGGCGCATCAATACGCATCTCAAAGAAATTAAAACCCAAATGATTAAAAAAAAATGTTGGTCGACAAAGAGCTTTTTGCCGTGAGATGGTATGAGAAAGGAAATATTATGAACCTGAGAAGTCCAAAAGCGGATTGAAAGATGCCAGCAAAAAAAGTTGCAGTAAAAGCAATCTTTGTGTAAGTAGTAGGATCAACTGATGGATCTACTACTTTCTGAATCATGGATGATAACAGAAGAGATATCGCTGCAACTGGACCGATCGCGAGTTCATTTGAACTCCCCATTACTGCATAGATTAGAGGTGGTACCACGCTCGTATCTAATTCAGAAAGAAAAAAAAAGGTATTAATAAAAAAGAAGAAGACGAAGATAAGATGTAGATATATATTGAGAAAATACTGTTGCACATACAAAGGCCATATTGAGGATCGAGCTTTGCCAAATTAGCATACCCAATACTCTGCAACAATCCATAAAATGTTAAGGAAACAAACCAGTATGAAACTCTGATAGCAAACTGATCAAAAGAGGTCATTTATATTACCTGTGGAATGCCAAGGCTAGCAATAGTTAGCCCAGCCAAAAGATCTCTTCGAAATGATTTCAAATCATACTTTCTTCCCCAGTTGAGAATAGGGAAAAGACCCTTGAAGGCTGAAGCAGTGCATTGGAGAATTGAATAGTTTGGCTTGCTTCCACAAGGAGAAACTGCAGTTTTGATTGTGGAAGTGAGCTCAGTCCATAGAGATGGAGGCTCCTCGGCGCTGAGAACCGAGAATGAGGCCATTTCAGGCTTACCATTGAGCTCAGTTGCAGAACTCTGAGAGGTCATGGCTATTTGAAGTGTTTGGGAGAACTCTGAGAGCTCTCTTAATTTCTCTATGTAGAGAGAAAAAAAGTTGGTGGTAATTAGGAAAAGATTCTTGCATGGACCATTGATGGGACTGTTTGTGCTTGCTTAATTTGGTTAGAGATGAGAATTGATGGATGAAGGAGGAGGAAGGGGATGCTAAAAGAATATATATAGAGGTCTTGGCGGGTATCATTAGTGAGAATGAGAAAGAGGATGCACAGGAGTTTGAGGTGAAGTGTTAGTGGGTAGGGAGTATTATTGAGGTTGACTTGATTACTGGTATATGTTGATTGTTTCATTGTTGGAGTGCTAGTGACCTTTTGCAAGTAATGGAACAACAACCCTCTCTTTTTTTTTTTTTGATAAATTGCTTGGAGGAAGTCCAAAAAGTTGGGCTATGCATCCTCCTCCCCAACCAAAAAACGCATGCTCTCTAACCCTCATATTGAAACTTTAGTGCAACTATCCCCCAAATACTGTACAAGCCCACTACCCAATAAATCTATTCCGAAATTACCTTTCCCATTTAAAATAAAAAAAATAACTGCTTTGACAATCCCCCTCCTGAGCACGATCTTTGAAACCCTCTACAACCAATTTTCCCATCACCCTCTTCCTCTCAAAATCTCGCTCCTCCACCGCCGCCGATGAGAACCCCGACAGCCGAAGAGAACCCCTATAGCTTCGATCCGTCACCCCTAATTTTATTTTCTTCGTCGTCGCCCCCTACGGCTAGAAGAAGGAAGCTCATCATTGTCTTCGTTCCGACAAGGACCCCGCCGACCGCAAGCTTGTCGTCCGCTCGTTCGCTCGTCGTCGTATTTCCTCCGTCGTCTACCGACCACAAGTCCCTCTTCTTCACCAAACCCTCAATTTGTTGAATATATAGGATGGCGAATTCATCATCTGCATCATCTGAGTCATCTGAATTAGTAATAATAAAGGCTGAGTTGTAAGTATCAACTGAATTATCCGCATTTGATTTATTTTGTTTGGCATTGTGAATTTATCCGCTGTAGAACCCTAAGTAGATTTAGTTTCTCTTGTGTTGTGTTTTACGGTAAGCGTGATATCAGAATATATTGTAATATACGTGGATATTGTGAATTCATGGATGGAATTGTTCCATGAATGAGGGCCGAACATTGGAAGACTTATGGATCGTCTAATTTTATCTGACAAATCCACGATCATGCTACTAATAGATCATCTAGATTTGGCTACTGGAAAGTTTTGTTTAAGGATAACCAAACGAGAAAAATACAAGCCTACACATTTGTGTAAATTGGGTGCAAAAACATACCCGGTTCAAGGATGAAGGGGAGAAACCGGAAGGGAATCGCGATACGACAAATAGGATATGGAGTACGTACTTCAGCAACAAGCAACAAGATGCTTACAAGAGTGGCCGAGATTATCTTGAGGCCTTATTGGATAAACTAGTTGGGTCAAAAAAGAAATCAGATGTTTCTAACTTTGTTATGCTTCAAATCCTTTATCAACTAACAATGATATGAACTCCAACTGCTAGAATGAACACACCGTGGCGTATGTTGAAGTATATGACTCGAATAGATGTAGTTGATCATTTACCATGGGCGACCATCATCTACAATGAATTGTTGGATTCTCTAAAAGCTACCAAAGTAGCTAAAAAGAGACTGACATACCTGAGTGGTTGTGCTTCCTTGCTATATGTGAGTTATTTGTGCTATTTGTAGTTAGTATGTTGCGTTTGTCCCTTATTTGTGATAATTGTCTTTTAATTACATGTGATATATGTTAGTGATGTGACATATATCCCCTACATGTGACATTGATCCCTGATTTGTATTACTTAATTGTGATATTTATAGTTAATATGTGACATTTATCTCTAACTTGTGATACTTGACATTTACATGTGACATATGTTACTGACATGTGATATTTGTGATAGTTTTAACCTGTGATAAGTGATATGAAATGAGTTGACTTTATTGAATGAATGTTACTTTTTTGAAGCTATGGTATATGAGATAACAAACATCAAGGAATATGCCAGAGTGAATGATTCCAAGTCACCCATGAGAAATTAGACTCTGGCAAGTAAGAAAGTGGGTTCATTATGGAGTGCAACGATTTTGAAGAAGTGCAACGATTTTGAAGAAGTCATAAGTCGTAATTCACATCTTACCAAAGCAAGATATGCCACGGTACACGCATGAGGAGATTAAGCAAGAACCTACAAAAATGAAGGCTAAAAGAGAGGAGAAAATGGAATCTGAAAACTCTTTAAGAAATAAAAGAGTCAAAAAAGAAAGGGAGTCAATCGACTATTGCATTGGTGAGACAAATTTATTTCTTATCATGTGATGTTTATATTTTGATAGCAATAATAGTCTTTCATGTGATTATTGTTTAATACATGTGACGGTTATATGTACTCTGTGACTATAAATGTTACTCTGTGATTTTTACCTATTTTCTTTGACATTTACTTGTAGACTGTAATACATTGGTATCTTTGCCAATTGGTTATTCCCTGTGATAATTAGCAGTTTATTGTGATAGATGTAGTGTTTATGTGATATTTATGTGTGACCTTCTTATATGTGATGTTTTCTCACTGAAACTTAATTGTTAATGTAGACCGAAGCTTATGAGAAGCTGTTAATGCTGAATGAAATCTATGAGCAAGAACTTGTCTCTCTTGGCATTGATACGAAGGCCATTAAGGTCGATATCGAGAAAAAATTTGCTGAGCAGAAAAAAGAAAGAGAAAAGAAGGATGAGGAGTTAATAAATTTTATCCTGCTTCATGTACCCGTTCATTCTTTGTAAAAGTTTCCTTTATTGCTTTGGCATTTATGCAGCCTCAGAGAGAGATAGAGAGAAAAGATGAGGCAGAGAAAGAAGATGGCCGAGGCAAAGAAATGGAAGAAGTTAAGGATGACATAGCAAACAGGAGCAATGAAGTTGAGGAGGTAACACACATAAATCATGTGATAATTATTCATTTCATGTGATGTTTACATATTACACGTGGCAATTACGTATACTCTGTGACAGTTAGTTTTTTCCTATGGTATGCGCATATTTCCTATGATATTTACATATTTCCTATGATAATTCCTTATTATATGCGACAGTTGACTCTTTATTGACACATTTGTTGATTTCCTATGACATTTACTTTATCTTTATTGCGACATTTGCTGATCTCCTATGACATTTACTTTCTCTATGTGACTTAAACAATTTACATATGACATTTACTCATTATTTGTGATACATGAATTTTGCCTGTTACATTTGCTTATATCCTGTTTCTGTAACATACACTTATTAACTGTGGTCTTTATACAGATCGCAGATGTGAAAGTAACTGAGGAAGTTACTGAAAAGAAAAAAGGAAGGAAAAGGAGGAAGGAAACAGATGAAACGTTATAATAATTTATTCAAGGGCTACGGGCAAGGAGCCAGAGAACAACAAAGAAGACCAAATCCTTAGAATCTTCATTCCAAACAGTTATCCCTAAGGAAAGAAGTAAAGGGAAGAAAGCTGTCGTCGTGGTGGAAGATGATAACGACAAGAAGGAGAAGGGAGAGGAGAAAGAAATTGCAGCTGCATATGCCGATATGAGAATATCGGTAGAAGACTTATGGAGAAGGGAAAAAACTGGAGAAGAAAAGAAATTATTGGAGATGTTGAATAGGGGCATTCCTTTTCCATGTGATTTTCATATTAGGCTTCCAGGAGTTGTCGAAGATAGATTTTATTATAATTTCAACTTGCAGAATGTTCCTAATTTATCTAATGATGAGAACAAGTGGCTTCAATATTTTCTGACATTAAAACTGGACAAGGAAGTATGAAGTAGTTATTTATAATTTTTCTATGATATTTACATGTAACCTATGATAATTACTTGTTTTTTTGTGTCCCTTAGTGTTTTCATATGATATTTACATGTACGCTGAGTTTGTTAGTGTGACTTGTAACCGTTACCTGTGATTTTTACGTGTACTCTGTGACAATAGTTTCTCTGATACTTATAAGTTGATTGTGTTGTGCATATTATCTAGAAAAAGGTCTGTTTATGATGTCGATAACCACATTATAAACAGATATGATATGCTTCATCTACTACATGGTGGAAGACTAGAAGATGAGGTTAGATTTTTCATTAAACTTGTGGTGTTATTCAAGTCTTCTACTTTTACATGATTTATTGCATTTGCAATCGTTAGACCGTTTAAGCATTGGTTGCAAGACTTCAGAAATGGCTCAAGCTACCAGAAAATGTGGATCTGGAAAGAAAATTTACGATAATCACATCATATTTTAGTGTGAGTAATATTGATCATAAAGCTTTTCTACGTAATGTTGCATTTATATGTTATTTGACTTTCTTTCTCTCTTTTTTATCTTTTTTTAAAGATTTGGTTGCTAACTGCTTCAAATATGGATGAGAAAAATATATATAAAAAGTATAAAAAGAAGCATATAGATGATGGGAAGGAAGTTTTGTTAATTCTGATTTGTCACGCTGATCACTAGCATGTCCTTGAGGTCAATTTGGGGTAAAAAATACAGACATTACAATTCTACTGACCACGAGACATGGGCTAGAAATGTTTTGAAAATATAGCTATTTATAGATAGGATGGTAAGCAGATTCAACCAAACGTCGACATTCAGAGCATTCGAATATGAAGTAATTCCTTGTCGATTGCAAAAAAGGCTCGTAAGTTTCTCTATACAATTTATACTTACCAGTTTATTAATTTCTATGATACTTGTTCCTTATCTATGATACATAATCATTCTCAGTGACATTTCCTTATCATATGTGATTGTTATGTATTTTCTTGTGAAATATGCTCTTTGTTAGTGACATATGCTGGTGTTATATGACATTTATACATTATGTGTGACATATACTTATTGTCAGTGACATATATTTATTTTCTGTGACATTTGAATATATTGTGTGACTTTTACTCATTATTTGTGATAGTTTAGTATTTTCTATGATGCCTAGATATTATTTGTGATGTTAAGGAATCACCTGTGACTTTACACATTTAATTTTTTTGATGTATATGACTGTTACTTCACCTCATTTCTATTTAGGTACGATTATGGCATACATGCATATTTATACATCAAAGCGATCCTAGAAGGAAAGGAGGTCATGGACATTGAGGCTTTACAAAAGAAGTCTGAGATGTTAAGGGCAGCTCAAATTATATGCGAAGGCCGAGAACTGAAGAAGCTTACACTAAAGTTAGATGCAGATGATCCAGAATATCTCTTATATTTTAGGGGTAATGATGTACCATTGATTGAGTGGAAGTATTAGACAAACATGTATAACATAATTTTATGATTGATATGACTAATTTTTTTGGTAAAGTTTGAGACTTGTGGTGGTTGTGATGAAATATGCATTTGTGATTACCCATGAACTTTAGCGTATTGTATGGAATCTGAAATTATAAAGCTTACAACTGTCACAGTTAACACCAATAAGTCATAAGACTATGTAATATGTAACATTTAACAACAAAATGTCACAACAAAATGAAAAAAGTACATATAACAGACAACTATCCCAAAAGAGTTTGAATTTGCTAGGAAACGTTAGACTGTTTTCGTCGAAAGTTGGTCTCATTGTGGAATTCATTATATCTTTAGTCGATTACAAGAAATTCAAAAGAAATAGTCTTTTTATAAGACTTCTCTTACACAACAAAAGGAAAATTACAACTCTCTAGAAAATAACACAGAAATCGTTTATCGATTTCTGCTTTTGTGGGACTTTGCCTGTGCCAGGGGTACGTTAGCCCGTGGACCACCGAATCATGGATTCTGATTGAATCGTGAAGGTGTTAGGGATTCTTCCTTCGTTTAGAAGCAAGAATAGAGTCAGTGAATATCTTATCAAGGTAAGATGAACACTCTTCTCAAGATCAAGTCAAAGCTTAGATCTTAAGGAATCTCCTAATTGTTGGAAGGAGATGAACTCTTGAAATTCACCCAAGCCTCTCTGCTCTGTGTGTGGAATTGCTCCAGAAATGCTCAGCCTTGGATCCCTATAAATAAAGGCCCTAGGGGGTATATATAGCCTCCAGGAGAAGTTTAACTGAAAATACAACATTGTAGTGACGTTGTGACCGTGAGACAGTGTTGTCTGTCTCGGCAGCCGAGACAGTATTTGCTGTCTAGGCTCCCGAGACAGTAAAGACTGTCTCGAAAAACCCAAACTGTCTGACGGTTTCCACTGTAACTGCCTTCTATGTTTTGAACTTCGTTATTTTGACAGTTATCCACGTGATTCTCGCCCACGATGTTTCCAACATTCTTTGACAGTTAATGGACACATGTCATCATTTCAGAGCTGTCTCGTGTGCGAGACAATAGACTCTGTCTCGCAATGTGAGACAGTGTTGACTGTCTCACAATGCAAGACAGTCATCACTGTCTCGCAACGCGAGACAGTCAACACTGTCTCACGTGTGAGACAGTCACGAGACAGTCAACACTGTCTCACGTGTGAGACAGTCTACACTATCTTGATCATTTCGAGACAGCGTAAGGTTATCTTCTGTGATCTTTGGATGATCTTCGTGTTGTCTTGAGCGGTGTTTGGATATCTATTAGCATTTTTTGATGCCTACTGATACGAATTAAAATGCGGAAGCGATATTTGACAAGTTAGACCTATAACTTATCAATGGCGAACGAACTCAAGACCTATTGAGATCGAACAAGTTTATACTCAAAAGACGCACTCGACAACCCTTCTGTCAACATAAGATTATGGCCCAACGAACCATGAGTAGCCTCAATCGTCTCACTACTCGCATCACCTACAGATACCCCCTCCAAAGTATTCCAGACTTATTCCTTTATAGAGGAGTCTGGAGCACTTTGGATAAGACAGGTCTAACTTATAATCCTTTCAATACTTGGTTGAATGAATCGTGTAGAAGGACCTGTAAATAGCTTCAACTCTTAACCTCTTTATCTCTCAATCTATTCAGTGCCTTGTAGAATAGCTAAGACTCTTCCGGTACTACGTTTATTGCTTGACCGTTGTCGAGATCTTGAACAAAAGCTGGAATTTGTACTTGTGAATTCAGCATTTGTCGCTAAATTGATACCAGATTGTTTATCACTGTATCAGTCTTCATAAGAACACAGTTTATACTCATGTATTTTTTCGGAGTTTTCGAGAAATATTTTAACCTCGTATACCCGTTAGGAGGCAATCAGGTTATTCTTAAGAATATTCTGGGTGATATTCTCCAGAAACTTCTTGTTGAGGGCAGGGAAACAGTTTAGACTCGTGTACCTATTGGAGTATCCCAGTCTCTTTTTTGTTGGTAGAGATGAACCCGATGATGGAGAGGAAGAATTTTATATTCTATCTCCTGGTCTCTTTTTTGTTGGTAGAGATAAACCCGATGCGGGAGAGGAATAATTTTATATTCTATCTCCCGCTGTAAAAGAAACTCAAAGTGGGATCTCCATGTCAAGAATCTGAAAAGGCGAAACTAAGAGTGTGATTTCCACTCCGAGAATCAAGAGGATTTAGATAACCCTAACTATATAAAGGTTTGATTATCCAATCTAAAAGAAAATTTTTCGTTTATCGAGATGGAATTTCAACATTGGTCCTAACTATTTAAAGGTTTGACCAAATAGGGGTTGTGTGGAAACCTTTCATTTATCGAGAGGTGATTCTGATTTTGGTCCTAACTGTTTAAAGGTTTGACCAAAAAGGGATTTAAGACGATCCTAACTGTTTAAAGGTTTGATCATTCAATTTGTGAACCTCTCGTTCATGGAAGGAATCGAGAGGGGATTTTGGCTTTGGTCCTAACTATTTAAAGGTTTGACCAAATGAGGGTTTGAGACGATCGTAACTGTTTAAAGGTTTGATCGTTCAATTTTAAAGTGGACCTCTCGTTCATGGAAGGAATCAAGAGGGGATTTTGACTTTGGTCCTAACTGTTTAAAGGTTTGACCAAATGAGGGTTTGAGATGATCCTAATTGTTTAAAGGTTTGATCGTTCAATTTTAAAGTGGACCTCTCGTTCATGGAAGGAACCGAGAGGGGATTTTGTCTTTGGTCCTAACTGTTTAAAGGTTTGACCAAATGAGGGTTTGAGACGATCCTAACTATTTAAAGGTTTGATCGTTCAATTATAAAGTGGACCTCTCGTTCATGGAAGAAATCGAGAGGGGATTTTGTCTTTGGTACTAACTGTTTAAAGGTTTGATCAAATAAGAGTTTGAGATAATCCTAACTGTTTAAAGGTTTGATCGTTCAATTTTAAAGTGAACCTCTCGTTCATGGAAGGAATCGAGAGGGGATTTTGGCTTTGGTCCTAACTGTTTAAAGGTTTGACCAAATGGGAGTTTTTGGTGTCAAACGATAAGGACTTAACACGAAGGGGTTTGATAATTGCTATGGATCAATAGATTAAAATTTTGGATGTCGTGTCAGGGCTTTAACGGTGGGAGTGTTAAAGGCTTAGGCACAGTGGGGGTTTGAATGAATTCAACCGTAAAGAATTTTGGTAGACCCGCCGTTAATTAATTTGATCAGTGAGGGATTTTGTGGTGGAGGACCATGAATCATTAAGCACTCAACAATTACTCCGTGGGAGTTTTGTGAGGGAAGATTGACCCGATAAAGCCATTGAATCTCATCTCAACGAAAGAATGTTTCAAAAGTCACTGTAGAAGGGTTTTAATCATCTTGGAAATGATTAAATAGTCACAGTGGGAGGTTCTTAATCATGATTAAGAATAAATTATTCTGATGATTGGTTTTCATCTTGAATAATTAATCAGTTTTGGGTTATCCTTAAAAAAAATATCATGTGTAATATTCTCTAGGAACTTCCCATTGGAATGATTTGAGGTATTCCACCCCCAGCTCTTTGGTGAATATGAATCCAATTACATTCGACCACATTGTTGGGTTATCCTTAAGAATATTAAGAGTAATATTCTCTAGGAACTTCCCGTTGTTGAAAATAAGGGAAGTAGTTTAACTTCGTATACCCTTCGGAGGAAAGGGAGAAGCAGTTTATACTCTTATACTCTTCGGAGTTACATGGAGAAGCAGTTTGTACTCGTATACTCATTGGAGTTAGGGGAAATAGTTTATACTCGTGCACCCAATGGAGTTACATGAAGAAGCAGTTTATACTCGTATACTCATCGGAGTTACATGGAGAAGCAGTTTATACTCGTATACTCATCGGAGTCAGGGGAAACAGTTTATACTCGTGCACCCAATGGAGTTACATGGAGAAGCAGTTTATACTCGTATACTCATCGGAGTTAGGGGAAACAGTTTATACTCGTGCACCCAATGAAGTTATATGGAGAAGCAGTTTATACTCGTATACTCATCGGAGTTAGGGGAAACAGTTTATACTCATGTACATAATGGAGTTGTATAGAGTCCTTATTTAGCTTGTTTTGCTGTTATGACACCGGAGTCAATTAAGGTTTGGATTTTGTTTTTGAGTCCAAAGCAAACCTTGGTGGGATGAAGAACATTTTTGTGGTATGCACAATAGTTTGGATTCGTAGTCCTTTTAGCTCCCTCCTGATCTTTAATAGGTGGCAGCTCGATTTTGTCATTGACGAGAAGGTATTTCAAGATGGCTGGAGCTTCATCATCTTCGAAAGAATACTCCTTTTGGAACTTCGGATCGAGAGTCGCGTTTACAGCGATTGCAGATATCGTCGGTTGGCTTCTATCAGCTTTTTTTCTTTTAAGAAAGTGTTCAGCTTGTTCGCTATGTAGTTTTAACTCTTTCCAAGTGGTTAAAGGCACGACCCCTAGGGCTTCTAGGATGTCAATGGAAAGATTGTTGTGGTATGTCTGCAGGATGAACTCCTCTGTAATAGGATCTCTGCAATTCATTGCCTTGTTACGGAAGCGCTTGACAAAATTGTCAACTGACTCTTCGTCTTTTTGTTTCTCATCCAGAAGGGTTCCGATTGACACTTCGGTGTCATCATCGAAGAAATTACTGAGGAACAAACTTTTCATATCATCCCAACAGTTAACGCTCCCAGACTTGAGACGTCGGTACCAATCGAAGGCGGGCCTACGAAGGGTGCTAACGAATGACCGGACCATTAAAACCTCGTTTCCAGATATCATGCCCAAATGAGACTTGAAATAAATCAAGTGCTGAATAGGCGAGCTCTTCCCATCAAACGGTGTGAAGTTAATCAGATTAAACTTTGTTGGGTATGGAATTGAATCTCATTCTCTTGGATAGGGACACGGAATACCCGTCTTCTTTACTTCCTAAGCGGACATCAAAGCATTGACCTTGTTTTTAAGGCCTTGCATTTTCTTGTCCTCATCTTCATCTCTTTTTGAGTGATATTGAGGAGAAATAATTGGGCCACCCTCAGTGTTATTAAGAGGTGCAATTGAACTACCCCTAATATCATTGTTGGGAGGATCCGTTGAACCACCCCCAGCGTTATTGTTATTAGGAGATGTATCAGCCAAAATAACTTCATCTACTTCTGGATCACTGTCATCTACAACATTCTGAGTGTAGTGGTCAGATTCAGCTCGCTGACTGGACTCAGGAGGTTGAGGCCGTTGAGCTAGCAATTCTCTCATTTGTTGGATAGCCAACTCCATCTCTATCTTCATCTCAGCTCTAATTTCTTCATGTTGCTTGGCTAAAGCTTCTTGAAGCATTTGAGCAAACTGATCAGAAGTGATTGTGAACACTTCTTTGGTTTGCCCCGTGCTAGACATTGTATCATCAGAAGCGATCGCAAAACAAGTGTCCGAGAGTTCATCCTCCGAAGACATTCCTTCATGCATTCTCTTGTAGTCCCTATGTCTGATGGCTCCTAACTAGAGTCGAGACATCCGTTGAGCAATTCTTGAATTGACTTTTCCTCCCGGGGAATAGTCAGGATTTGATTCATTTGAATTCCATTTAGATTTTCCTCTATCAACCATGTTGATGGTGACTTTAGGGAATTCATCCTCTTGAACAACAAGCTTATTGCGGAAATGTCTCGGCTTGGGCTTTGACATTTCGGTGAAAAGCCTCTGGAACACTGAGACTCTTTGCGGGATGGCTTCTCGTTTGGCGTAGTCATATTCTGACAATGCTTCTCTAATGAGTCGCGCACAGGAATAATAAGAACTTATTTCTCGAATAATTCTCTTTTGAAATTTATTCACACCCACAGCTTAATAGTACGATTCATCGGTATGATTGTTGAAAAATCCTATCGTCTGTTGGTATGACCTCCCATGTACAACGATGTCTTTTGGCGAACACGTCTTCTTCTAGGGGTGTAAAGCCTTGTTGGCATTCTCAGGACAACTTATTATTGCCTTTGAGTGATCCAAGGTTATGTCAAGGGTCACACGTTTAGAATCACCCCCTTGCGGGTATGGAGTCTTAACGGGCTCCGAATGCTGATTTTGTATAACTCCAGACTTTGGAATCCAAACTTTACCGAGTTTTGGTGATTCTTTGGCCACCGTTTCCTTCTTCCTTTATCGTCTTTGTTGTAAGAGAGCACGGGCATGAGCAGCGTTTGCACGACGCTTTTGTATACGTTCTTTGAGGGTCGAACGAACCCTTTTGACGAGAGTCCATTCTTCCGTTGTTAGTTTAGCAGAGATATGAGTAATTGCTTGTTGAGACAACTGAACCACTCGATGCCTCCTCGACTCTAGGTCCGCGTGATAACGAACCTTGTCGGTTTGTTCCAAGGCCTTAGCCATTTGGCGAGCGCGGCGCTGACGTTGTCTCTGATGAGCCCTTTTTGTCGGTGCCGGTAGGCTTTGATTCCATGACTCCTTAATTGGAGAAAAGTCATTGTGAGCAGAGATGTTGCGAGTAAAATCCTCAGCAACAATCGGACGATAGTCTTCATCCGTAGCATTTGACAACTTCAACAAAGATGAAATCTTCCTGCATTTGCGAGGCAAGGAAGACTTTACAGATGAGGATGATAAATACTCCTCAAACTTCGCTTGGTCAAACTCGTACTCGACTGTTGATTCAATCGGGATCTTGATGATTGGCTGTGTCACGACGGTCTCGGCAACGAGATCGTTGGCTCCTACTGTGGTCGCTAGTTTATTTTCATCGAAAGTTGGTCTCATTGCGGAATTTATTATATCTTCAGTCGATTACAATAAATTCAAAAGAAAGTCTTTTTATAAGACTTCTCTTACACAACAAAAGGAAAATTATAACTTTCTAGAAAATAACACAGAAATCGTTTATCAATTTCTGCTTTTGTGGGACTTTGCCTGTGTCGGGGGTGCGTTAGCCTGTGGACCACCGAATCAATGATTCTGATTGAATCGTGAAGGTGTTAGGGATTCTTCCTTTGTTTAGAAGCAAGAATAGAGTCAGTGAATATCTTATCAAGGTAAGATGAACACTCTTCTCAAGATCAAGTCAAAGCTTAGATCTTAAGGAATCTCCTAATTGTTGGAAGGAGATGAACTCTTGAAATTCACCCAAGCCTCTCTGCTCTGTGCGCAGAATTGCTCCAGAAATGCTCAGCCTTGGATCCCTGTAAATAAAGGCCCTAGGGGGGTATTTATAGCCTCCAGGAGAAGTTTAACTGAAAATACAATATTGTAGTGACGTTGTGATTACGAGACAGTGTTGTCCGTCTCGACAGCCGAGACAGTATTAGCTGTATCGGCTTCCGAGACAGTAAAAACTGTCTCGGAAAACCCAAACTGCCCGACGGTTTCCATTGTAACTGACTTCCATGTTTTTAACTCCGTTATTTTGACAGTTATCCACGTGATTCTTGCCCATGATGTTTCCCATGTTCTTTGATAGTTAATGGACATGTGTCATCATTTCAAAGATGTCTCGCGTGCGAGATAGTCTACACTGTTTCGCACTACGAGACAGTCATCACTGTCTCGTATGTGCGAGACAGTCATCACTGTCTCGTATGTGCGAGACAGTCATCACTGTCTCGCAACGCGAGATAGTCAATATTGTCTCGCGTGTGAGACAGTCTACACTATCTTGATCATTTCGAGACAGTGTAAGGTTATCTTCTGTGATCTTTGGATGATCTTCTTATTGTCTTGAGCGGTGTTTGGATATCTATTAGCATTTTTTGATGCCTACATAGAATTCGATAGGTTTAATGCATGTAAATCGGTTAGGTCCTTCAGCGTGACACCTTGAGAATTTAATTAGACATCTATACTTAAATCGGTTGTTGATATGTCTATTCTTATTTCTTCCATGTCCCTTTGTTGTCTTTGGGGAAAGTGTGCCAACTATTTCATCTGTGACATCTGATTTATCGTAATTTTAAATAGGAAAGAGAATTGGTTCGTAACTTTTCTTGAAAGGTTCACTCGTCATGAACCAATCGTAATAATGGTACACATCTTTATGAATAATGTTAATAGCTTCACACACATGTTTACATGGTATTCACAATATATCCCATGCACAACATGTGCATGTTATGTGTTCCAAATCAACCTGTACTCATTTTTGAGATGATACCTCAAAGATTTCAGCTATAGAATGCGATATTTCAAGAGTACTTCCCTTCATGCAATTTTCTTGGAGATTTTTTTCACTTTAGGGCATAGATAGCTATTCCATTTTGTTGCCATCTCACGGCGAGTTTTCAACCTTTCCATAATTTGTATACGAATGTGATCTATCATATCGCAAACAGGAAGTGTTCTTACCACACTAATCCAACTGTTGAAAAATTTAGCAACATTGGAAGTGATATGATCATATCTGTAAATAAATATCATATGTATCAAACAAAAATTCACTATTACAAAGTACAACAATGTGTCACATATAATCTACAAATGTCACAAGAAACAATATATTATCACAGCGTACCTATAAAAGTCACACCTAATAGAGTAATATTACAAGAGACGAGTAAAGGTCACACATAACAAATGAATGTCACATATAAAAGCATAATGTGGTATTTAACATATCAAATTCATAGAAAATAGCTGATATTTGACATACCTTATACTAGAAAATACAGAATTAGCCTAATTATTTGGACCATAACTGAGAGCTACTTAGTAAGCTCTTTCATCCATCATCCTAATCTCATTTAAAACAGCTTTAAATTCTCTTTCTGTATATTTGTTGTAAGGACCATGAATTTTGATACTAGTTAAAAATAATTTTCTGGTATTTTAAAATATTTAATTATTATTTTTAAAAGTGTATTTTTATTTTTCTCGATTTCCCTATAATTTTCTACGATTTAAAAACCAAAATTATATTTATTTAAACGGTTTTAATATTTATAAATTTATTTCGTGCAGTAAAATTTTCTAGAATTAATTTGTTATGTTATCAGTACTATTACGTATTATTTTAAATAATATGTTGTATTATTAATATTATTACAAATTATTTCATATAATACATAGTATTATTAATTACGTTTTTTTGGTATAATTTATTGTATTATTTCAACTATTATATATTATCTGTCGTATTAGTATAACTAGTACGTTTTACTGTGTATATAATTGTTCCATAATTATTTGATTTTAAATATAAGTAAATATATTTTTATTATTAATTATTCTCGTTTAATTATACAATATGGGTATATTTCGATTATTTTGTTTCAACTGTTGTATTAGCACAACATGTACGTTTTTCCTTGTAGATAATTATTATGTAATTAGATTAATTTTTAAATACCCGTAACTATTTTATTTTAATTATTTTTGTTTAATTCCCTTAACCCTAACCCTAATTACAATTATATATATATGTATATGTTTTCGTT
>BQKN01066126.1:286920-311117 GCA_022839385.1 Asparagus kiusianus
TGAATTTTAATACTAGTTAAAATAATTTTTTGGTATTTTAAAATATTAATTTATTAATTTTAAAAGAGTATTTATATTTTTCTTGATTTTATATAATTTTTTATGATTTAAAATGCGAGTTTTATATTTATTTAAATGATTTTAATATTTATAAATTTTATTTCGTGTGGTGAAATTTTCTAGAATTAATATGTTGTATTATTGATACTACTACGTACTATTTTAAATAATATGTTGTATTATTGTTACTGTTACATATTATTTCGTATATTATGTTGTATTATTAATTGTGTATTATTTGTGTAATTTATTGTATTATTTCTACAATTACGTATCAACTGTCGTATTAGCACAAGTGGTACATTTTATCGCATAGATAATTATCCCATAATTATTTGATTTTAAATATAAGTAATTATATTTTTTTATTAATTATTTTTGTTTAATTATATAATTTCTTGTATTATTTCTACTGTTGTGTATTATCGGTTGTTTTACTACAACTAGTATGTTTTAATATGTAGATAATTTTTTCATAGTTATTTAATTTATTTTGTAATTATTATTATTTTTAATTTTTTTTAAAACTCTAATTACACACACACATACATACATATATATATATATATATATATATATATATATATATATACATACCTACGATTCCTATTCACTTTCGCGCCGCCTTCTCCTTCCTCTCTCTTCATCACTCTCCTCCCGACAGCAGCAACTCAGCTCACCTCGCCATTGCCGCCGAGCACTCAAGATCCAACCACGATCGCCTCCTCTACCTACGCGACCACCACTAGTACCGCCTCCTTCTTCCCAGATTCGCATAATCAGCCTCAACCAGCTCCCTCCGCTCTCCACCTCCTCATGCGCCTCCCTCAGGTCCAGCCAACGCCAACCACCAAAACTGCCACCTTCACTGCCCTGACCCACGCCGCCAAGATCCTACTGTCCTCCGCCTCTGATAGCGTCCGAACCCAAACCCCATAGTCCTCCTCTGCAGCTCCACGCCCCTGCCTTCAGCCCCGCTATCCTTCCTTCGTCGATCACCGCCACAAGCCAAGCTCGACACCCGATCTAGCCCTAATCCACCGCCCCGAGGTCGCTGCCTCCTCCTCACGCTATTGTCTGCCGGCCAAGCCCGCCGCCCCTTCGCCGGCCAACCCGACAACCGCCTTGCCTCCAGCGCCAACAACCATCTCCGGCAGCCCCAAATCCGACAAACCGCACTGCCCTAGCAGTTGAACCCGTCGTCGCTGCCGCTTCCAAGCCAAGCCCAACAGCCCCTCTCTCCCCTGTCGCCGCCCATCTCCGACGACCACTACCCGCTGCCCAAACTCTGTCACCGCACACGCCCCTAACTCACAAGCCACCGACTGACGCTCTTCAGACCTGCGCTCAAATCAGACCCGCGGACTCGCACGTCGACGTCGAATCGTTCGACGTACCCGAGGTAAGATCTCACTTCCCTTTGACTTGTTATTTTATTATTTATATCTATTATTAATTAGTTGCTCAGATTATGTCGTGATATTGTTATCATCTGTGTGGGCTTGTGGATGATTAATATTAATAATGATATTATGATAAGTAATTTAAAGGAACGATTATTTTGTGTAAAAGTGGTTATTTTGAGATTTTTTTAGAATTATTATGATGAGAAAAGAGATTGTTCGGAAAAGGAGTTGGTTTTGAATAATTATTAAAATAAATAATTTAAAATAATTTATTTTGAAAAAATAGGTTATTTTAAATTGTTAAACTATTTTGAGAAAGGATTATTTTAGAATAATTATTATGAATTAAAAGAATTTATTTCGACGGCGGAATCATTTTTGGATAAATATATTAATTAAAAAGAATTTATTTGAGAACAGAATCATTTAGAAAAATTATAATAATTTAAAAGGAATTATTTTGGAAAAAGATTCATTTTTGATATATGATGATTTAAAGGAATTTATTTGCAAAAAGAATTATTTATTTTGGATTTTAAGTAATTTATGATTTTGTGTGGGTAGTTGTAGACTATGACATTTCATGTACAAACAATCACGGTTTTCGATTTCATTTTTAAAAGTAGTCATATTGGATATTATTTTAGCTGCAGATAATTTTTATGAGTAGTTTTGAGATTCGGATAACAAGATATTGATGAAACCGAATTGTATGCATGTTTTTACTAATTCATGATTACATTTTATGTTTTACGATTATTTTACTGTATTTGATATGTCTGCTTTTATTGTTCCTGGTTGTGTTGAGAACCCTTAGTAGTTCATGACTTAGTGGTCTTGTGCGTCATGAACAGACCTAGTGATATGTGTGGGTGTGTTGACTGATTTAGGTGATGAACCAGAGATATTGTGGACTTTGATTATTGATTTAGAAAAACTAGAAGAGTTAGGATGGGAAAGTCTTTGTTTATATGATCGAATGTGACTGTTGATGTATCTTTTAGGCTCGCACCAGTGAGTTTGTGTAGCACTGGAGCTGGTTTGTTAGGTCAAAGTGAAGTTTGTGTAGTCACTTTGGTCCGTAAATTTGATATTCACCCGAGTTTAGCTTGAGTTCGAACCAGGCTAAAAACATATTGCATGTAGTCCTCTAACCGAGTTTGTGTAATGGTATTGGATGCACGTAGGGGATTTGTGAACAGTTAGTTATCCGATAATATGAGCGTTGACTCTATGTGAGATGTGAACCAGTGACCTGTTATAGGATGGCTAGTTACATGGCCTCGTTTCTTGGCTAGGTATAATTTCTTATGAGATGTAGACCAGTTGTACTTTTTTCATAATAGATAAGAGTTAGTATTTAATTATCTACAATTTGAGACATATGGTATACACATGAGGGTTTCCTTGTTTGGATTATTTCGTTCGACGCACTACGTCTCTTGTTGTAGATTTTTAAGTATTAATTCCATCTAGTTGTATGACCTTATTACTTGGATGATTATTACTAGCTACATGACTTCATCACCGATTGATTTTTGGATTCTTTGATTATTATATACTATTGGTGGATTTGATCTAGTTTTTAGTATTCTAGTTGTATGTTTCTATTTATTATTATTGTTTTTGCCTTGGTCATTCGACCGTTTCATTTCTCCTATGCGGGATCTTGTCGTGTGCCATGCATGCTGACATACACCTATTTTCTCCGGTGTTCGTCAGATTTAGGAGACGAACAGCCTCAGTTCGGAATCGTACAGGAGCCAGAGGATTCTTAGCAGGAGTACCTTGCAGACAGAGTAGAAGAACAAGCTGAAGCGTAGTGGTTTTCTTCCGTAGTTGTAGTTGGACAATAGAACTATTTATCATATTTTTCTTTAGTTTGATAATAGATTTCGTATTTTTAGCTGTACTTTCTTTTATTATGGACTATGTATTTTATATTCCTAGCTAGACCATTTTGTAATAAGGGTATGTTTGACCCATATTTTTATGTCTATGATGATCTACTTTTGATGATATGTCTATTTCTTATTCTGGGTTGTTATTATATTCTTACTATTGTGACCGGGGACCTATGACAGATATTCTTTTGCTTGATGCTTAGCGTATTAGATTGAGAAGAAACGAAAAAAAAAGAAAAAAAATTAATTCTTCTTAATCTAATACGTCGCGGGCTTGTTCACGTTCCGATTCCCGGGTATTTCAGGAAGTGGGGCGTGACACAAGTAATATATTGCTAGAGATTGTCTACCTTTCACAAAGGCACTTTGAGCCTCATTAACTAGAAACCCCATTATAGGCTTGATCCTGTTAGCTAGGATTTTAGAAATTATCTTGTAGATACAATTGCAACAAGCAATTGGCCTGAAATCAGATCGGGTTTTAGGGCAAGCCACCTTTGGAATCAAAGTGATAGCTGTAGCATTAACTGCTCCTAAGAGCTTACCAATCTTGAAAAAAATCTTCAATAGCTAAAGTTATATCATCACCAATTACACTCCATGCTGATTTGTAGAAGGACATACTATATCCATCAGGTCCAGGTGCTTTGTTGTCTGACATGGAGAAGACTGCATTTCTGATTTCATCCTTGGATACTATAATTGAGAGGGTTTTTGCTTGTGCAACATTTAAGCATGGACCATAGCTAAAGATATTGTTATCTGGTTTTGTTGTAATAGTAGTTGAGCCCATGAGACTCTTATAAAAGCAAATCAACTCTTTAATGATATCATTTCCCTCTGTAATTCTATCCCCTGCATTGTTATACAGCACCATTACTCTATTAAGGTGCCTCTTAGCTTTGATAGCTTAGTGGAAGAAGCTTGTACATCTATCCCCTTTCAAACTCCATTGAATTCTAGATTTCTGATGATAAAATGACATCTCACAATCCAACAACTTATTAAAAGAAGTAATGTAGTTTTTTCCTGGATAATCAGATCAAGATTAAGAGGGTCCTCTTGAAGATTGCTTTGAGCATTTTCCAGATTCATTCTTGATCTAATCACTTGTTCACTAATATTGTGGAAATTTATCTTATTAAGATCATTCAGAGCATTCTTTAGAAGCTTCAGTTTGCTAACAACAGAATACATTATGCATCCTGTAATTGAGGTTTGCCAAATAGATGAAATTGTGGGCATATAACTCTCATGTTTTGTCCACATCTTAAAAAACTTGGAGGGTTTTTTCCCATGATCACAACTGTCATAAATTGAAACCAAAGCTTGAGAGTGATTAGAACAGTTTGGAAGAATGAATTTAACATGACTAGACTTATATAGATTTATCAAAGAGTCATTAACCAAGGCTCTATCAAGCCTACTCCAAACTCTGGAATTTGAATCTTGCTTGTTGTTCCATGTGAAGAAACATCCTTCAGTTTTCATGTGGGATAGATGACATCTATCTATTTATTCCCAGAAATCAACTGTTTCAACCTCTGAGACCACATCTCCACCGAATTTTTCTTCACTGCCAGCCATAGTGTTAAAATCACCACAAAAAATCCAAGGCATGTTTCTAGTAGATTGTTGAATTTGATTAAGATATTGCCAGAGATATTTCCTATCCTCCAAATGATTATGACCATATATAGAGGATATTAGGCAATCTAACCTGTCATCCAAAGATTTAACTTTGCAGGTGATATGCTAGCTAGATTGACTATCAACATTTACTTCTAGGATATTAGGGTCCCATAAAATCAAAATCCTAGCTCTTCTTGTATTATTAGCATTTGAAATCCATTTTCAGCTACCGTCAATATTCTTTGTTGTGATAGGAAGCTTATTCATTTTTATTTTTGTTTCAATGAGAGCCAAGAAAGAGAGTTGATGTTGCATAATATGAAGCTTGACTAGGTGTTGTTTAGAAGACTTATCTAGCCCTCTAATGTTCCAAAAAGAGAGATTCATAATGTTGCACCCCCCTATCCACTGATGAGGGGTCTTTATCTAAACCATTGAGATGAGCAAAAGAATTTCCAAGAGTTGGAACATCCTTCATACTAGCATTTTGTATGTTGAAACAGGTTTTGCTGGCTGGTGAACTTTTGGCAACTACTGAAGTCCCAGGTCCAAGATCCTAAATATGCATGGCATGCCCAAATTTATTTACTGAAGGATTCCTGTGTTGTCCAGTTTGAGAGTATTTTCTCCCTATTTCCTCCCCTGATATATGATCCTGAACATGCATAACATGCACAAGATTAGCAGTTTTTTTATTATTGCCATGAGCCTGATTTCTTTGGCTTACATCCACTTGGGCACTTTCCTCAGATATGATAGACTCCCTGGAACAATCCACTTGAGTTTTTTTTTTTGAATTTTCAGCATGCCTTACTTGATTCTCCAGATTACCTGGATCAACAGCTTGAGTCAATTTTTTTTGGAACCCATCTTTGAATCTTGGAAAAGCATTTACAAAAATTTGTGTCATGACCCACAAGCTTGTAATTATTACACCATTTAGGCTTTAGCTCATAAAACACACTTTGATTAACAATTTTTCCATTTGGACCATGTATAAGGATAAAATTAGGAAGAGGGGCTGGCATATAAACTTCAACCAAGACCCTTGCATAAGCCAATCTTTGCTTATTTGCTGTAAGCTTATCAGTAGCAATAGGTCTTCCAACTTGACTAGCAATTTTACTTATAGCATTAGGGATCCATAAATTGAGTCTTAATCCAGGTAGTTGTATCCAAATAGGGTAAACATTTTCATTTATCTTGACCATGTCTTCATCATTAGTCCAGATTTTCAACAACAGGGGTCTGGAGCAAAAGAACCAGGGGCCATTAGCAAGGATATCCTCCATTTGCTCTTTATTTTTGAATTTAAACAAAAATAAGCCTGGTTTAAGTAAGCATACTTCAAGCACAGACCAATGGACCCAAACTTTTTGAACAAAGTTTTCCATTGCCTTAAACTTGACATTTAAACCTAAGACTTGCCCAATCAAAGAGAATTGCCAGTTTGTGTTACCCTCATTCCTTTCTTCCTCATTAAAATTCACAAAATTTTTATTCTCAGGTGCTACAAAATTCAAACTCATGTCACTGCCAGTTTTCTATTATCAACAAAAAGGCTAGCCCAGGTTTTCTTGATAGGTTTTTGAGGATTTATGTGATTCTCTGAAGAAGGAAAACCTTTACTATCATTTTTATTGTTTTCAATAGAATCCGATGAAACATAAATCATAAGATTAGCAGCAAAAACACTCTTCACATTTGAATTCAGAGGAACAGGAGTAGATTCAAGAATATGATTTGAATTCTGTAAATTTGCATCAAACGAGCTAGCCAAGATCAAATTTTGTTGTTGACGGGGTGATTCAACAACAAATTCTACCTCGTCAGCCCAGGAAACCTTACCAGATTGAGAGTAAGAAGCCTTAATAAACTGATGATCAATCACCTGAGGAGAGATCTGACTCAGACTAGATCTAGGGATATAATCTTTCAGGATATCCACCATTAGCTTCTTTTTCTTTTCTCCCTTTGGCCCCGTTTACCCCATAGAATTCAAGAACGCTTCATCTTCTTCAACCGATCTAGCATCAGAATGATCAAATGGGATCGCCGAACTCAATTTTAAAGAACTAAATCCAATATTTAGGATTTTCCCCCATTATTTCTTCTCTTTTTTGCCATCACAACCACGGTATTGTGCACGGCGGAAGCTCGAAACCACACAAACAAGAACGAGATAAATCACAACCAATAAGCCAAACACAATACCACAGCAAGACAAACAAATTTTACGTGGTTAGGCAAGTTGCCTATGTCCACGGGGCAGGGAGGAGGGAGTTCTTACTATTAGAAATCAAGAATATACAAATAGGGTTACAAATCTCACCAAATAAACTCTAAAACAAAGCCTCTAGATCTCTCATAACTCTCCTATAATTGGATGTAGCAATTCCCTTTCAAAGACTGCTCAAAACATCCGTGTTTAACCTTTATTAATTAGGATTAAGATTATATATCAACTCAGAACAAAACGAGTTAGAAAACCAAACTCAATTGCAGACCCAACTAGTGATCGACCGCATAACCACGTGCGGTCGACCGGATCCAACGACCGAGACTAAAAATCCCTACAGGTTTTCTCCGATCGACCGCAGAACCCATTGCGATCGACCTTGAAAAGTCCAGAGACTTTTCTCAGTCTTGTGTGTTAGAGTTGTAACCTATAACTTAAGTTTGGAGTGGGAAATTTTAGTCCCACATTGGATAGGAGATGGGAAGGAAGGGTGTTTATAAGTCTTTCCCTTCTCTCCTATGCCTAGAAGAAAATAAAGGTTATGCTCCATACCACACACGCGCACGCCGGCCGGGCCGGACTAGGGTTCGGGTCGGGTCGGGTGGCGCGCGCCCACGACCTGCGGACACGAATGTAGTTTTGGATTGAGGGTTTAACCTTCTATATTTTGGACTTTTCTTTTTGCAATTAAAAACCATGATTAACATTTATAACAATTAAAACGTGGTTAACTTAAATGATAGGAAAACGACTAGCTTTAATTGGCGAAATTTGTGGATTTTAAACACGAATAATTAAAACATTCTAATTATTGTGTTGCGAGAATTATGAACGGAAATGGCTAGAATAATAATGGATTTATATTCAATAGGGCATGCATGGCGGATATGAAATGCTTACAAAGTGGATCTAAATGATGAATTTAAACCCTATAAAAGGACCTAAACCCGCAAGAATTTTAGTATAGTGAAAAACAAAACAACTCTCTTCTTCTCTGCTCTTTTCCTTTCGTTTTCGTACTATTATATGTTTTGTTGGTTCCCTAAAAGTAAAGAATATTCACAAAGCCTTCTTGAAGCTCGTAATGATGAGAAGGAGATCGCCTGACCGATGGTCATCGTATCTCCAAGATCCATTGTCACGAAGTCCTGTACGAGAGGGGGCAATTAGATTCTTGGGACAGTGCTTAGTGCATGCTTCGATCATCATGCCGTATTTCTAACCTTATTTATTTTTTATTTGAATTAATTTCTATGTTATAATATTAACCCACTATGTGATTTTTATTAACTGTTAAAAACATAATTTTGTGTTAATTATTATCTAAATAGCTATATTTCCAACAATACAAGAATCTAATTGATCTGTTTAGAATAATATCATGTTTAGTATGTTTAGTATTCTATTTTGTATTATGTTTCTTATGTTAATGCAGTCTACATCTTATAAAACTAACATGCTACACTTAATTCTGTTGTTTGAATGTTTAAATCATATCTGTTGCATTATAATAACAAAATTATTCATTCATCATCACATTATGGCTACAAGTAAAATTATGTCGGCTAAACCAGAGAAGTTTGATGGGAATAATTTCTGTCGTTGGCAAAACCAAATGAGATTTTGGTTAACAACTCTAAATCTAATAACTGCCATAGAATCCGACAACCCATCTTCATCTAGACCAATTACTAGGCAATCTTCCTCCACAGATTTTATTCTTATCCTAAGAACACCTCAAGAGATAGAGTATCATTGTCTACACAGAATCTTAGGAACCTTATCTGATAGGTTATATGATATATATTATACTATCACTAATGTTAAAGTTCTGTGAGAAACACTAGAGAAAAAGTATAGTTTAGATGATACATGAATTAAAAGATTTAAAGCCTTTGATTTTAACAAATTTAAAATGGTAGATTCTAAACCAATAAATGAGCAAATTCATGAATTTGAACATATAGTCCATCAACTAAAAATAAATGGATCTATCTTAGATGAAACGTTTCAGATAGTATGCCTTATAGACAAACTTCCCGAGTCCTGGTCAGATTTTGTGAAAACCTTAACCATACCCAAGAGATCTTACTCTTGAACAAGTGTTGAATGCTATTAGAATCAAAGAGCAACATAGACTCAGCGAGAAAAATGTGACAAAATCCGAACCCAAAGAACCCAAAGTAAACAATGTTGAATCCGAACCCTTTCCCCAACACAAGAAATATCCCTTCCACTAAAATCAAAATAAAACATTTAAGAAGAAATCCTTTCATCAAAATAAGAACCATGTCCACTTTTAAAAGAAGGAAGGAGCTGAACGTTGAGCCTATTTCATTTGTAGACAAACTAACCATCTTGCAAAGGACTGCTTTCATAAGAAGACAGAACCACCCAAGTCTAGGAAGGAGGACCTCCACCAAATAAGTCACAAGTAAACATGGTGACTTTCAGTTCAGCTGAGACTATTTTCAGGTCTGTTCTCTTCACCCCTGAAGTAAACATGACCTTTCAAGCAAATGATTAGTGGATTGACACTAGAGCTAATATTCACATTTACTGTAATCAATCTCCATTTTCCACTTTTCAGGTCTCAAGTAGAGGAACTGTGACAATGGAAAATAATAATGTGGCTTCTGTATCTAGAATAGGTCGGATCAACCTAAAGCTAACTTCAGATAAGACTTCGATTCTGCAGGATGTCCACCATGTACCAGACATTAGAAAAAACTTGATTAGCCGATCTTTGTTAGTGAAACAAGGCTATAAGCTTGTTTTTGAATCAAATAAAATTATAATAACTAAGGGATTGAACTTTATTGGAAAAGGATTTCTATGTGATGTCTTTTTAAATTGAATGTTAAGAATTCTACTTTTGCATCTCTAATGGGTTTGAATATTGAATCTTGTATCACTTGGCATCAAAGGTAAGGACATGTCAATTATAATTCAATTAAAAGATTGATGCATCTCAACATAATTCAAAAGCTTAATATAAAAGATGATGAAAAATATGAAATATGTATAGAAGCTAAACTTCTAAGAAACCCTTTAAAAATATTGATAGAGATTCTAAGATATTAGAACTCATCCATAGTGATGTTTGTGATTCAAGAAGAACATCTAGATGAGGTAACAAATATTTCGTAACTTTTATAGATGACTGTTCTAAATATTGTTACCTCTACTTAATTAAGACAAAATATGAAGTTATAAAAAAATTCAAAATATATAAAGCAGAAGTTAAAAATCAGTTGGATAGGAAAATTAAAATACTAAGATCAGATAGAGGTGGTGAATACACTTCTAATGAATTAAAACAATTCTGTGAAGAGAATGGAATCATTCATGAAATAACTGCTCCGTATACACCTCAATCTAATAGAGTACTGAGAGAAAGAATAGAACACTAATGGATATGGTAAACTCAATGTTAATTAATTTTGGTGTGCTAAAGAATCTGTGGGGAGAAACCCTTATGACTGCTTGCCATATACTAAATAGAATTCCATTCAAGAAGTCTGGTAAAACCCCTTACACAATTTGGAAGAATAGAAAGCCTAATTTAGATCACCTGAAAGTATGTGGGTGCTTAGAAAAAAAGTTAAGATATCTAAAAATAAGAGAAAGAAGATTGGTCCTAAAACTATAGATACAATATTTATTGGTTATGCTTCTGATAGTAATACAAATAGATTTTTAATAATCAACTCTGACATTAATGAGTTAACCAACAACACCATTATTGAAGCTAGGGATGCACATTACTTTGAAAATATTTTTCCTTACAAAACCAGAGTAAGCAACATAGACCCTAACTCTAGCAATTCAGATCATAGTTCTAACCAAGGTGAAACTAGTTCTGGACAAATCAGACTACTAGAAAATCCTAAAGAACCTAGGAGAAGTAAGATAACTAGAGTAGAAAAGGTCCACGAAGACTTCTATGCATTACTTGTAGAAGATTCGCTAATTACATTTGAGGATGCAATGAAATCAATAGATGCTCCGTTTTTGAAGGAAGCTATAAATAATGAGATTCAATCTATAGTTCAAAACCATACTTGGAAACTCACTGATGCAAAACTATAAGATGTAAATGGGTATTCAAAAAAAAAAAAAAAAACTCAGACCTGATGGAACAATAGATAAATATAAAACCATATTAGTAGCTAAAGGATATACCCAAAAATCTGGTATTGATTATTTTGATGTCTATTCTCCAGTAGCTAGGATTACTACCATTAGAGTCCTTATAGCTCTAGCATCAATTCACAAATTAATAATACATCAAATGGATGTTAAAACTGCATTCTTAAATAGAGATTTAGATGAAGAAATTTATATGGATCAACCTGAGGGATTTGTTGCTTCTGAACAAAAGAAGAAAGTATGCAAGCTTATTAGATCACTATATGATCTCAAACAAGCTCCAAAACAATGACACATGAAATTGAATGAGATCATACTATCTTATGGATTTGTAATTAATCAAATAGATGAGTGTGTTTATCATAAATTAAACAATAACAAAATTGTGATATTATGCTTATATGTTTATGACATTCTTACTTTTGGTTCTGACATACAAACCATAAATGATATCAAACAATTCTTATCACAAAAATTCGATATGAAAGATTTAGGTCAAGCTGACTTAATTCTTAACACTAAAATCTTGAAGAATGAGAATGGATATGTGTTGTCATAATCAAACTACATAGATAAAATCCTCAAGAACTTTTATGATCCAAACTATAAACCTGTTTCTACTCCATATGATCATAATGTATATCTAAAGAAAAATACAGGTTATCCTCAACTACAAAGAGAATATGCATAAATAATTGGATCATTAAGATTTTTGACAAATTACACCAGACCTGATATTGCCTATGCAATAAATAGACTTAGTAGATATACATCAAATCCTAATAAGAGTCATTAAGATGCTCTAGAAAGAATTTTAAGATACTAAAAGGAACTGTAAACTATGGCCTACATTATAAAGGTTATCCATCTGTATTAGAAGGATACTCAGATGCAAATTGGATTAGTGACTCAGTAGATGTAAAATCCACCACTGGATTTGTGTTCCATTTAGGAGGAGGGGCTGTTTCATGGAAATATACTAAACAAACTGTAATGGCTAGAAGTACAATGGAATAAAAAACGATTGCTCTTGATACTACTAGTATAGAAGCTGAATGGTTGAAAGATTTACTAACTGAAATTCTATTAATGCAAAAATCATTACCAGCTATTTCTATTCATTGTAATTGCAGGTCAGCGATTGACAAATGTCACAAAGAATGTGCAAATGTGAAAATGAATCGACACTTGAAAGTGCGGTATAAATCATTGAGATATAAGATGAAAAATCATGTAATAGCATTACAATTTGTAAGATCAGAGAAAAATCTTGCATATCACTTAACTAAAGGCTTATCTAGGGTAGTGGTCCTAGAATCATCGAGGGGATGTGATTAAGCTCATAAGAAAAATCACTGGCAGAGGTTCAATGGGTAGAAACAAACTGGATGAGTGATTAATTGTGAGGAGCACTGAATTTATTTGTTCCCATTCCTAGGATGATCAGTGCTCATAAAAAGCAAGTGAAAGGTTGAGTCTAACTCTTAATAAATCCAAGACCTATGAGGCAGGATGCTTACTTGCTCACATCCTTATTAGGATTCACCTATTTATGTGTAGTTGTGAGGCCGTGACTATGGGATCAGGGCTGCTCCCTAGTAACACACATGAGAGATACATGTGCAAGGCTGATAATAGTGCAACCCACTTAGAATTCTTCAAACTATACTATGTGTGCTTTCTGTAGAAATCTGATAAATGAGACTGGTTCAAGGCGTAGTCCACCAAGCTCTTACAGATCTATACAACTGTCACTAAGTAAAGGTTCAAACTGAAAGGTACATCCACCTATTACATAGTATAAGGGAACCAACAATTTTATTTATTTGTTTTTAAGTTATTCTTTTACTGTTATTTCTGAATTATTTTAAGTTTTAAGTTATATGGAGGATTGTTGGAGTTGTAACTTAAAACTTGAGTTTGGAGTGGGAAATTTTAGTCCCACATTGGATAGGAGATGGGAAGGAATGTTGTTTATAAGTCTTTCCCTTCTCTTCTATGCCTAGAAGCAAATAAAGGTCATGCTCCACACCACACACACGCGCGTCAGTCGGGTCGGGCTCGGGTTCAGGTTGGGTCGCGCGCGCCCACGGCCTGCGGACACGAATGCAGTTCCGGATTGAGGGTTCCTTAATCTGCTACATTTTGGACTTTTCTTTTTGTAATTAAAAACCATGATTAACATTTATAACAATTAAAACGTGATTAACTTAAATGATAGGAAAACGACTACTTTAATTGGCAAAATTTATGGACTTTAAATGCGAATAATTAAAACGTTCTAATTACTCTGTTGCGAGAATTATGGATGGAAACGACTAGAATAATAATGGATTTATATTCAATAGGGCATGCATGGCGGATCTAAAACACGTAAAAAGTGGATCTAAATGATGAATTTAAACCCTATAAAAGGACCTAAACCCGCAAGAATTTTAGTACAGTGAAAAACATAACAACTCTCTTCTTCTCTGCTATATTCCTTTCGTTTTCTTGCTGTTGCGTTTTGTTGGTTCCCTGAAAGTCGAGAAGAATTCACATAGTCTTCTTGAAGCTCGTGTCGACGATAAGGAGGTTGCCTGACTGAGGGTCGTCGTATCTCCAAGATCCATTGCCACGAAACCCTGTACGAGATGGGGCAATTAGATTCTTGGGACAGTGCTTAGTGCACGCTTCGATCGTCAGGCCGTATCTCTAACCTTATTTATTTTTCGTTTGAATTAATTTCTGTGTTATAATATTAACCCACTATCTGATTTTTATTAACGGTTAAAAACATAATTTTGTGTTAATTATTGTCTAAACAACTATATTTCCAATAGTGTGCATGTCTGCGGTTGATCGTCGCGTCATCCGAGGTCGACCGCGAAATTGCCAGAATGTCTCCTGCTGTTTTTTCTGTGGTCTTCGTCACTGTGCTCGCCATTTCTTCACACGACGGGGGCGCAAAATAGCAGAGACAATCGCCTAACCGCCAATTATTGAGGTATCTGACTGGTGGTACATAAAGTTATTTTATACAATGTCTCCTCATAGATGTTGTAGTTCTGTAGACATTGCAAGCAAAGATGACTGAGAAATTAGGGAATTGAGAGAGAATTAGGGTGATGAAGTGATATTTAATCAGACATGTGTCGATGTTCAATTGTTTGGATTCAGGGATGATAACGAGTTTTTTAAGGCGATAAATAATAATGACTTTAAAAAAAGTAGTTCATGAATTATGACTCATTTTTAAATGACTATTGCTATGCAAATGAAAAAAGAAAGTCCTCGGATCACTGGTTGTACAGAATTGATGGAATCCATGGATAGTTTTTCCTCCTTAACTTTATAAACGTTTGTGATAAGTAATTCTTAATTTGGAAGCTCCATTTTGTTTTTCCTCCTTGTAACATTATAATAGTTTGTTATAAATATATTCTTCAAAGTTCCATTTTTCAGTCATGTTAGCTCAATCATAAGTTTAAACATATATAAAATATGGGCTAATGATGTTATTACATAAATTTAATAGTTAATCCACTTTTCCTTGAATGAGGACACATGTCAATGTTTAAATGGCAAAGGATAGGATATTATTTTACGTACTCTTGAAATTTAAATTCCGATGACATGCATGTTGAAAACAACTTTATTCGTGATACATATTTGATCCTCATTCATTATTGAGATGGGTTCTTTTGGAATAACAATTACATTTTAAAAAAAAATTTCATGTTTTTTTTTCAGTTTCCAAGTAGGCAACTATCTAGGTGAGCAGTAGTACATCTCTCATTTCTACTATACATTATTCTTCGAGTAAATTGTTGAGATGTTGATACTAGACTAGTACATTAATTACTTATTTTGCAACTAAATTCTAAACTTGAAAGTACAATTTGTTTGGTAACCATGTTCTGGAGTTAGCCAAAAAATCTCGATTGAAGTATAATTTTCGAGGGAGTTTGTTTTGCAACTAACTATACTAGATTTTTTTTAATCTATACTAATAAAAGGGGGTTGTGGTGTTAAAAATTTGATTGACTCTTTTATCCTTCAAAAATATGATAATTCACAACAGTGCCTTGAATTTATTCAATTCATTCTATTTATTACACTATAATTATTCTTGCACTAAACATGAGAACTAATATTAAAAACTTAGTATATATTATAAATTTTAATCATAAAGTTTATTCAATTCATTCTATTTATTACACTAATTAGTCTTGCACTAAACATAAGAATTGATATATTATAATTTAACCATATTAGTGTTATGTTAAATAAGATAAATATTTCACTTTAGATATTAGATATTCTACAATAAATATAATATAATATATTTTAATATATAAGATAATAATATCATATATTATACAATAAATAAACAATTTTAATATATAAGATAATAATATCATATTTAAGATAATTTAATATTTAATTAAACATCTAACATTTAATCTAATACAATAATATATTGATATGTGCATCTGATGCATAAAAAATCTGTGGAGAGGAATACTAAGATGTTAACCTCTTAGTGTAGTCTAGAAATAGCATATAAATTATCATAATATATATTACTAACTATTGCAATATACTTATCATAGTATTTGAATACGAGGTAATTCTAAGCATGCGGAATTCTAAGCGGTGTGAGAAGCTATTACATTTGCTTTTGACAATGGATGTTGGAAGTTAATTTTTAAAGAAGATGCGGGTGTGGTAATTAGAGATATCCATAATGGTGTGAAGCAACACTAGATTTTTGGACAATTTGTGGATGATATTTAGTGATGCTGCATATGACTAGAGGAATGAGATTTTTCATGTAGTTTGTTAAATGGAGAATATAAAGGCTTATGTGCTGGTCCGAGGAGCTAAGGAAATTAAAGATTTTGTGGTATGGCTCAAAGACCTAACATCATTTTTACACAATATTTTTCAGTCTAATAAAGAGCAGTGTTAATTCACATTCTTTGCTATGCTTTTGGGTTTTTAATTTATTTGGATGTATCTTAATTTTTTTCTACGATAAAACTATTGCAATATAATAATTAAATCCTAGCTAATAAAGCAATTTATGACATCTCCCCTTCTAAACCTACTAATGATGCACTTAATATAAATTTTAGTGAGAAAATGAATCCATAATTAAAGCATAAAAGTATATTATCTTACTAACTAATCAAATTCTCTTCATTAATTATGCACTAATTTTTTCATGACTAATCTACTTTAATAAACATTCTACTTGGGTCTCAACAGTTACATAAAATTATGCTATACATGTATGCTCAAATGCACAAAAGGAAACACTAAAAAAATCAAAAGAAAAAAAAAGGAAGAGAGAAGTTTGATCGTGGAGCCAATCCCTCAATTATATTAACCAAAATATCTCGTAGCCAACAAGATTTCACTGGCGATAATTGAGAGAGAAAATTATATTGCTTTTCTTTAGTGGAAACGAACAAATCTGCGACCGATTTTACCTTCAATTTATAGAAAATATCAATCTATTAGTTATACAAGTATGCAAATCCATGGAGAGAAAAACTTAATACGCATCATGTGCAAAGCACATGTTACATACTAATATTCAAAATGAATAATTCATGTGCAATCTTGATCCAAATTTAAATAGTTAAACTAGATAGCAATCAACATCGGTAAATTGAACTGATATTTAGGACTTCGCTTTACCTAAACTAGTGTGTGCCCCGTGCAAAGCACGACCTTCTCTTTTTTTTATCGCAACAGTTATCCTATTTTTTAATTGCAACAGTATTTTTAAAATGCAACAGTGATATTTTTTTAAAATGCTACAATAATATTTTTTAAGAAATGCACAATGGTTATATTCAAATCGATAGTTCATTTAATATTATCAAATAGTTTATCATAGTTTTTGTTGGGGAATGATCGAGCCCAATTTAGAGTTAATGAATGTTAAATAGAGACTAAAAAGCTATAGTTTTGATTAAAATTGATTCCTAGTATCTGTTTAAAGCCCATTATCTCTAGGTTTAGCCTGATTGTTCTCAACAAGTTAATTGTGTTAGAGGTAAGATCATGATCCAAGCTAATTAAAAAAAGATGAAGTCCAATGTGAAGCCCGAAGGTGTCAGGAGAACACACAGATCTTATAGGAGAATAGTATAGCTGGTTAGCCCCCATGAGTGAAGTGGTGTAAGAATTAGAGAATTGGTTTGCCCACAAGTGAAGTGGTGCAAAAGTTAGCAAATCTCATGGAAGATTGAAGTATAGTTGAAGAGTGAACTATACTCACACATGAAGGGGTAGTTATTGAGTTATTAATATGTGAGTATATTAATATGTAAGTATAGACCCACGTTGGATGTGATTAAAAAGAGTGATGCGTTTAAAATAGAAGTTAAGGCAAATACCTATTAGTAATAGACTTTAGGTTAAAATTAGTTTCTAGCTTCTATTTAAGGCCCATTAGATATCCATATACATCATAATTATGAAGGAATCTAATTTTCAATTGTAAATTTATATATTATTTGAAAATCAAAATCTTTAGCTAGCAAAATGACTATATTTAATATTCCATAAATTTTCTTGAATATTTATTAAATACTAAGTATTCGACTTTGACTCTAGAGATGAATATTTGAATTCGAAAATTATAAACAAATACAAATATGAATTCGATTAGATTCAGTTTTTTTCCCCGCCCTAGCTAGGACTCGTAGGTTCAATCATCTTGTTAGTATTCCTATTCTGCGGCCTTTAATCCTAAATTAGGTCCAGCTAGCTAGGACAGTTCATCTACCAGATGGAAAAATATGCTTAAAATAATAATAATAATAATAAAGAAAAAAGAGGAAGAAAAAGAGAGAACGAATGAGAGGGAGGAAGAAAAGGCATACGCCTCATTTATTTTGCAAAAAAAAAATAATGATATAAAAAACTCAAAAAGCAAAGATCTGCTATCTAAAAACCTATTGAGAAGGATTGAGGAACCTCCCCCAGTAACTCAACTAGTTAAGCACCTGGCCTCATTTTCGTCCAGGTGCATGAAGCTACCTTCTCCTTTATCGTAGCTCCTAACATGCACGCTCCTCAACCCAATGTATTGCAGCCCGTACAATTCTCTTTGTGTGCACTAAAATGATTTGGATGTCCTTAATGAATCGCATTCGATCCCAAAACAATGAAAAGATATAAAAGGAAACTGATACGAATTCGCTAAAGAATTAATTAATGGCCCATAAAAAATGGGGAATCTCAGATCAGTGACGACCATTCCAGCATCAGATGAAAGTTTAGTCTGCTTTAATGCATACTCGGGGATATATATATAATCTTCCAAGTCATAATATCAAAAGAGGTGGGAACGATGTTAAACTGACGGTAGCATATCGTCATATTAAATCCCTGTATTTTCAATTAAAAAGAAAACGACATGTATTAATTACGGATGTTACAAATACATGCTAACGGAGTAGGGTGATCTTCAACGTACCATTAACTTTAGTTAGTCACATCGAAATACGTGGGTGATGTCAATTAAAACATTGTGAATTAAGGTGTGAAAACTCTCCCTTCTCTGAAAAAACAATGAACTGAAATTTTGAGATGGTTAGAATGTAAAATTTTAACTTTTAGTATCCACGTACCCCAACTTCGGAGCTCTGTTGTATTGGTTGAGTCATTTAAGATGGTATCAACGCAAACTTGTTTTTGAACCCCGCTGACCGCAAATTTAATGTGGACTTTATAAAATTGATAATATAATTTAAACCTAGGTTGCTCAAGCATTTGACACTGTACAAAAACTCTAAAAAAAATCCAAAGTTATATAAAGATTGAGTATTATATTTTTATATTCTGTCATTAATAATACTGAAACGAGATCAAGAATTTTGAGATTAAACCGGATCAAGAACACCGACAATTCATAAAAAAAAGAAAAGAAAACCTAACATATTGCTTGCCGCCAACCCATGTAGAAACTGTTGGGATTTTGTCTTTGATTCTTTGTATAACTTCATGAGAATTAGATAGGGTTAGAGATCTATCATGATTAGGAGATTGAGTCTCATCATGATTAGGAGTTTGAATCCTACTTTAATTAGAAAGTTAGGCTAGACATAGGGTTTTTGTTTCCCTATATATATTCTTCTATTGTTAGAGGAACAACCCAAAGAAGTCATCATCTTCTAACCACATTCAAAATTCAAATCAATCACTGTAGAGACTGAATTTGATAAAGCTGACATAAAAAAACAAACTCAGCACATCGAAAAACTCTAGGAATGACTCTTGGATCACCAGAATCCGCCTCCAAATCATCGATCAAAAGACAAATCAATCTGCACCGTCGGATTTGATTTAATAGTTTATAAGCAAACCCTCATCCACATGAATAGTATTCACACCGCCGCTACAGTATTTCCTGCTACAATACTTTTTTCTCCCGGTGTCGATCACTGCGCTTCGACCACTGACGCCTTTACCAATCGTACACCAGTCAAACCTCCACGAACCGTCGAACCCCGGTCTGATACCACTTGTTGGGATTTTTAGATCTCACAAAAACCCAAAAAACCACCAAACACAGCAAATAGAATCACACGAGATTTAACGTGGAAAATCCTCAACAGGGAAAAACCATGGGATCAAAATCAATCCACTATCACCTCTAAATTACAATCTTTTGCACGAAAAAAGACTGCCAAACACTCTCTCTCACAATACCCTTGAACCCGGTTATACCCTCTAAAATCCCGATTACAAGAATATTGTGTCTCTCATTCTCCCTACTTTGAAACCCTAGAATATGACGCCTTATTTAAAGACACCCCCGACTTGCCCACCAAGTAAACTTAACCTCTAAGAAAACTACTAAGATTGGGCCTAGCCTTCAAACCTGCATCCGACTTGGAGTTTGAGTTGGTACCCAACACCTTCCGAATTCAATATATTTTTTTTCCACTCAATAATTAGTTGTTTGTCCAATTACCGGTAACGGGTCCGTTAAGAAAAGGTTGAACTTGTAGGATGTTTTGTGAAACACCCAAAATTTCACAGAATTTTGGCTGATTAGAAAAGTTCGGAAGATCGTGTGCAAAATCCCACAAAGTTATTTGAATCTCGCTGAAATTTGAGTTATTTATAAATTAGACAAAGATGGTCAAAAGTATAAAAGTCTTACTTTTCAACATCTATTAGAATCCCAATCATAATCATAATACAACATGCAAACACCCGGCTTGAATCGCTACCATTGAGACGCTGGTGTCGCAAGTGAAGAAAACCATTTATGCCGCGTTCATGCGTTCCAAAATATCAATATACAAAATTATAGTTTTGTTCCTCACTATTGGGCATTTTTGGTACTAATAATTGGGAAAAGGAAAAGGATAATAAGTATATTTCTTCAGGTGCGTCCAAGACTCCAACCACAAAAAATCATGGAGAGGCTTGATTCTATTTACAAATATTCCATTGTGCCTTGTAGACTCATTGGAAGACCTTGAGCCAGTGAGCCTTACTTTAACACAATTTTTCCTTGTAATGAGATGAATGGCAGAGTACCATATGGTTATATAGCCAAACCCAACATTTTAATATTTAAAGATTAGTATTCAAAGTGAATTAGGATAAATGAAAACAAGATGGCTAAAATGCCAGATTATTCTGTACAGTAACAACCATTTTCCATAAGACATAAAAAACTAACGTCAGTCACAATAAGACCTAAAAATTGAAACACTTAACCAATAAGGCCTACTCCAATCGAGGAGTTTTGATTTGAGCGGGAAAATTAAGGGTTTTGCATATATACGCTTCAAATCTCCCATACTTATAGATTTTTCCTACAAAATTTAAATATTTACAAAAAAAAATCATCCCTCACTCCCCCATCCTCCTCTCCTCCACTCTCCCACTCCCATCTGCCCTTTCCTCCTCCCCAAGATCCTCACCCTCACCTCCTCCTCTCTCTCTTTAATTCTCTAACCTTACCCTCTTCTCAACCTCTCTCCTCTCTCATCCCTCAAACATTTACCAATATTTGAATTTTGAGGGCAAATCTATAATCACGGGAGATATGAGGGGTATATATTAAAAAACCCTTAATTTTGGCGCTTAAATAAAAACTCCGGCGACTAGAGTAGGCCTTACTAGCTAAGTGTGGCAATATTTAGATTTTTTTATTATTGGCATCAGTTCTTATAACTTATTGAAAAATGTATAGATGTCACTTTATAAACTAATATGATATTTTAGGCAAAACAAAACGGTAAAGGGCCTAACACGTTTCTCTCTATATTTAAAGAGAGAACTGTTTTCCTGGCTAGTGCCAAAGGAATACAAGTACCTGTGTTATAATTACCTATAATTAAATACTTTATACCTAATCCAACTTTCGCTTCGATTTTATGAAGCATCCAAAGAGCAGCTTAGGTGCTTCACATAATCCATCTTTAATTCGTCCGGTTGTTATATAGCCACTTGAGACTGGAAGATTATGTAAGGCATATATATAGCTAGGAAGCATATAGATACCTAAACATGTCAAAAACTTTGTGAAGTGAGAGTGAGATGATATTGTGCTGGAAAACTTTGAATGCGCATCAATCTAAGATGGTATTAGTTGTTGCTAAGACAGTGTGTAAGTATGGATGGCGACATAGCTTTATGAATGGAGAACCACAAAAACTCTGTAATAGGACGCTGTTAAAGCCTTCTCATAATGCAGTAGTTTAGTAAAGAGAGCATCCATGAAAAAGGAGTCCAAACATAACTTTTATTCTCCAATGTGGAGAAAATATTAAAGATGTTGTTGGATATTTATTGAGAAAAGGCCATTTTGCCTTTGTGTTTTAGTCCCACATCGGAAAATGGAAAAGATTCCTCTCTCTCTCAACCCTATAAATACACCATTATTCACATTCTAAAACATAAGAAAATAAAGCTTTTTCTCCTCTCCTCTGGTTTTAAAGAAAATTGTTTTTTCCCCTCTATAATTTTGTTATTAATTTTTTGGGCAATCTTCTTCATCTGAGCTGAAGCTGATGTAGAACACACAGCAGACATGTTTATGTCAAAGTGGGACAGTCGCAAGCCCAAATACGGGCCTAGTCGAAGAAAATAACTTGTTTCGAAGAAACGGCCGTAATTTTCAAACCGTACATCGGAATTGGACGAATTATGTATGAAAATCGACTATCTAGACGAGACGGTTTGAGAGATATTTGCATTTTTGTCCGTTTTTTACTATTTTTAGTAATATTTTAGGAGTCTGTTTTGTTTAGGAAACAAATCCGGTTTGATCTCAGATTTGACCGGTGAACTTTCCTAATCATAAGGAGTTTTTTAGGAGTTTTAGTATTTTAGGAATTCCTTTACTATTTTTGATAAAGTTTGAGTCCTTTTAGGAATTAGAGTCCTTGTAGGAGTCTTGTTTCTTTTTCTATTTAAGAAGAGTCTTGTAAGATCTAGAGGGATAACTTTTCATCAATAAAATTTCTTTTTTCAATATTTTCTTTATGGATTCGAAGTTCTTCATGGATTTGAAGATCGTTCTTTGTGGATTCAGAGAACACCCTTGGTGGATTCCGATGTTACAACTTTCGCGCTGCGTCAATTGGTATCAGAGCCTTGTTCCTCCGATCCGATGGCAGGTGATGAAGCCCATATCTCTCGAACTGAGTTCGACGTGCTAAAGGCCGATGTCAATCAGATGAAGACGGTCATGGAGAGACTAGTTGCGGCAGTAGAGCATCTGAACATAACATGAGATCAAAATCGCGTTGATGGTCTCCAACGACGTAAGACGACTCCGTATGAAGATTCCGACAGCGAGGAAGATCATTATGCACCCCCACGCCGTGGTGTTTATCGCAGAGACCGACGACGAAGGGATAATTATAACGTTGGAGATTTCAAGATAAAGATGGATCTGCCATCTTTCAATGGGTAACTGCATATTGAAGAGTTCCTCGACTGGATTGCAGAAATAGAGAGGTTCTTTGAGTATATGGAGATCCCAAAAGAATGCCAGGTAAAATTGGTGGCCTACCGACTCAAAGGTGAAGCTTCAGCTTGGTGGGAATCTGTTTGTCTGAATCGATCTCGTCAAGGGAAGCCAAAGGTCGAAAGGTGGGAGAAGATGAAGAAGCTACTAAGAGCCCGTTTTTTGCCAAGTGATTTTGAACAAGTATTATTCGAGCAGTACTAAAATTGTAAGCAAGGTGGAAGAACCGTGGATGAGTACATGTAGGAATTTTATCGGTTGTCATCCCGCAACAACTTGAACGACAGCGAGGCCCAACAGATATCTCGATATACAGGGGGATTAAGGATGGCGATTCAGGATCGTGTATCTCTACAGCAAACCTATATAAGAAATATGGAGAACCTTGGTACTAAGTTTCTTCATTAAACTTGATAGTGAGGTGACCAAATCTCACCCCTACATTAGGCCTCAAAGAGAGAGCCTCAATCACTATTTACCTACTCTATAAAAGAGCCTCAATCACTATTTACCTCACTACAAAGTTCAATGAAAGTTCAATCACTATTTACCTCACTACAAAGTTCTTCATATATATATATAGACAGAGAGAGAGAGAGAGAAATGAGTATGCTTGGTACCAAACACAAATTTTGTGCTTGATAGTGAGATGTCATATTCTCATCCACTCATCCCAATTCCTAACCATTCCCCAACTCATGTGAATGTGGCACCGATTTCAATGAGTAGAGGGGAATATGTCACCTTACTACCAAGCACAAAAACTTATGCTTTGTATCAAGCATGCCCATTTTTCTCATATATATATA
>BQKN01066126.1:326555-387692 GCA_022839385.1 Asparagus kiusianus
TATATATATATATATATATATATATATATATATATATATATATATATTAGCTTTGATACTTCCAAAAATTAAATTTGGAGAACAGATGCAATTTTAGTAATTATGATCCGTGTTTTTCTCTCTGGCATTCCTATATTTAGCAAATCTACCACACCTAATTTCGTAAATATCTTCAACTTGTATGATAAGGATACGTTAGGAATTAAATTAAGGATAAAAACTATTTATCAATATCAGTTATGAATCCAAGCTATTTTTTCTTTTTCCTCTATATGATATGATACTATTTTGTGGAAATACATTTTTCCCCTTTCCTTTAAATGTACCATATAAATTAATTTCCTTAAACATTGTTATTCTTCCCTTTAAAAATTCGGTATTTATTATAGATAAATATTTCTAATCTAATTTCCCATATTGTTTTCTAGGTTTGAAACTTAAACATGATGTTGAAGAAGGTATGAAAAAATTTCTGGATAAAATAGTGTATGATAAACATTTCAATAGATTTGAGATAATACTTGTATCCTATCTTAGATGATCAATGATAAAACTCTATTTATTTCTTATAAAGTTCTGTTATGGTGTTCACACATCTAAGATATGGATATTTGCAAAATGATACAATAAGAGTCCTAGCAAAACAAACTGAACCCTTGAGCCGACTCCTACAATTGTCTCTCGGCCTTAGGCGAAGTAAAGCCTTAGTCAATTCTCAAAAGTTCTAAGCATTCGACTCCTCAGTCAAATAATAAGCCATTGGCTCTTTATCAAGGTAAGCCCAAGGCACAACATATAGTCGAATCTTCCAGTGCAACTCGACCATCATGGTTAATTACAAGACCTTGATACCTTATCAAGGATAAACCTAAGGCACAATCACAGAGGACTCGGCCCCACCGACTCATCAAGACGACTCTCTGGTGTCGACACCAAAGGCGATATTGGTCGGTACGAGAGATCCTGACCACTCAGACGAGTCAACATCTCTATATCGACTCGAGAGAAGGTTATTAGTTGGGACGAGATGATATTCTAACCAGTCGGACAGACCGACACTCCTGAGTTGACGTGAAGGGCAATGTCAGTCGACCGTATCATCGAGGACGACCCTACTTAGGGCACTCGACCACTCACTGGGCATTTCTCAAAAACGAATGGAGGGACATTCCCTGCTACTGATTAAGTTGAGAGTTCGGCCCCAGCCCCGGGCCTCTATCCCAGAGCATATGTTGACATATCAGTCCACCTCGGACAAACCTTATCTAGATTTTAGCCATATAGGTCTCCATGACTTATCAGCTCAATCACTTCCCAGAAAATGCGGAGACACTCTCTCCCATGTTGAAGTGACTTTCCCTCCAGTTGTCAGCCGACACCTGTAAAGCGATGGATGATTCAGTATACCCACGTACTTTCTGCCACGCTATCAATCACTTCTTAAAAAATACAAAGACACCCTCTCCCGTGACGAAGTGACTTCACCTCTAGTCGCTAGTCGACACGGAGAGAGCATAGGATGACTCACCTTCCAGCTCACACTTGGTCACCGTCATTTGCATGGTCGAAGTGACCCATCTACCATTAACATCCTATTTATATACAAATGATATTCGCCATATCGCAAAAAAATGAGGAGGAGTAGAGAGAGGTTTGCAATCTAAAACCCCCTAAAGCATAGATGACACAAAAACAAGAACACATAATTCTTCGTCCAGACAGAGGAGCTCACGTAGATCCTCTGGGCAGAGACATTGCCACCTTAAGAACCACATTGGTTCTTGACCTTAACCTTCCCCTTTCCCACTCGAGTTTTACTAACTTGATCGTCAGAGGAACTACGGGGTAACCGGTCTCTACCCTCTCACGGGTTCTTCTTGTCTGTGCAGTATGGACATCAAGCCTTCGTTCAAGAATTAGTCATAAAGTCGAAGAAGGTAGCAGGCCCTCCATCATCCTTCATCACCCTGCGACCATCCTCTTCTAGATTATTCTATTTGATATTGAGCATCAACAGTTTGGCGCTCACTGTGGGGTCACTCTTCTTTTTCGAGAAGACATGCCAAATTCTGATCAAGGGTCTGATTCTACTCACCCTGAAGAACAACATCGGAGTTGCATCATCCAAGTTAAATGAAGTTAGAAGTTGCATCATTCAAGTTAAGGAGGGTTAGCTTTGGCTAAGAGGAACCAACATAGGTGCAATCCTCGAAAGTCTCAGTAACTTATCTGGAGAATGTTTCCCAAGCACACTATCAATTAGATGGTAGAGCGATCTTCAATCCCCCTAGAAAACCCTCCAGCAGAAGACCCACCATAAGGGTGGTTGTTTTTCTTGAAAATCGACCCTGACTTCTAATCGCCATCACACAATGAATCTGACCAGAACATAGGATTTGATGAGGTCAAATATCACTGAAGCTCCAACAATCGATAGCTCATATGAGTATAGGAACAGTGATTAAGTCTGTGATAGGCGCATGGGACCATGAGAACTCTTCGAAGGAAACTTCCTTATACCAGAGGTGAGATTGTGGGAACTTAGGGCCTGTTAGCTGATTGTTCTCAGGAAGAAAGATTTTGGCCCTTCAACCGACGCATTCACCACTAAAGTTGCCTAAGCTCTGATGGTCGAAGCATGCGACCTGTATGATCCCCATGAGGAAGAGTTCTCCATTCACAGCATGGTCTAGTCCTTAGAACTCCCGAAGCTCCTTCAAGAAAACCGCCACAGTTTGTTATTTTCAAGGAGTACAATATCGGCTGATGGATTCTCTCTCCAAGAGATTTTCTACCACAAAAGGCACTATATAGCTCCTAGTCGTGCTCCCAACCCTCGCGAACCCGACCTGGAGAACGCTATTCAACATGATTCATGGAGTCTCGACAGTTCCTTTTGCCAAAAGCCAGCATGCCAACCATCCATCTTCAAGGCCTTACTAAAGATTCAGACTCAAAAGTAATCTTGGTTGATGAGATGGAAAATAGAGTTTCGACTCATCTCCGTTTATCAACAAGTTGTCCGCTATAAAAGCAAGTAAAATCCAACTAAAAGAGGTTCTATACTCACAGCCTCATCCACTACAAAATTGCCTTTGAAGCAAAGCCAAAGCAATATCACACGCGGTTCAACCCCCTTTTAGCATCAAATGCCTGCAAAGGTTATTTTCATGATAATGTAAAACATAGAACTGATAAAATGTTATTCAATAAGAACTAACTTTGATCTCACAGGAATCGAGGCTTCATTATGACCAAAGACCTAGGTGTCATGTAAGACGTAGACACCCCCAACAAGCCCTTAGTACCTTATTAGGAATAAACCTAAGGCACAACCCTATGGCCGACTCCATAGTTTTCTCTCGATCATAGGGTAAGGAAAGCCGTAATCAACTCAAAAGAATTCTAAGCATTCGACTCCTCAGTCGAATTTTAAGCCCTTGGTATATTTTTAGGGTAAACCCAAGGCACAACGACTCCTCAGTCGAATAACAAGCCATTGGCTCTTTATCAAGGTAAGCCTAAGGCACAACATATGGTCTATTCCTCTGGCTCTCATCGATCATCATGGACAAACCCTTGGTACATCATCAGGAATAAACATAAGGTACAACCCTTTGGTCGACTCTTACAGTTTTCTCTCGGCCTTAGGGAAGGAAAGCCCTAGTCAACTCTTAAGAGTTCTAGGCATTTGACTCCTCAGTCGAATAACAAGCCCTTACCTCTTTATTAAGATAATCCTAAGGCATAACCTTATGGTCGACTCCTACAGTCACTACTCGACCATACGGGGATTATGAAGACCTAGGCACCTCCGTAAGACCTAGGCACCCAACCTCAGGGTTGTCATTCTGCCAAAAAAGTATACATAACCCTAAGGTATGAGTACTAAGTATAGGGCCAATACTTAATTAATCTAAAAACTTGAGCAGTCATCTGTCGAGTTCTGATCAATTGAACACTCAGCCAAAATAAGGCATCAAGTGAACTAGTTGTTATAAGTCCCTAGCACGGGTCAACATATTACAACTAACTTACTTCAGCCAACATCTCAGATGAACAAAGCTACAAAGCTTAAAGAATATAAACAATGAAGGCAAGCTCAAAAATAAAGACAAAAGTTAATTTTTATTCAATAAGAGTAAACTTCGTTACAAACTCCTTTACAAAAAAGAGGAAGGAAAAGAAACATGAAGGTTATCAAAGCACTCGACCAGATTTGGGAGTCGAACTTGACGGACTCCTGGTGGCAGCAATTAAAGAAGATTCCCCAGGGGCCCCAGTAACAGGCTCGACCTCATCATCATTCGCTGATAAATCCAACCCACCTCTAATTTTCTCGACATCTTTCAATAAGTCAAGACAACAAGAGACGCAGGAAGGGTAAAAGCAATATGGAATAGGATGAGAGTCATGAGACTATTTCGGCCTTCCTTGTAGAGCCATGACACCAGTCATCGACCACCTTCTTTTTATACTGCTTTAAATCCAGATGAGCAAGTTGGTCCTCTAATTCATCGACAAGGGCCATGGATGCCAGAAGCTTTGATTGCAGCTCTTCAAACTCCCTCCTCGACTTTTCAAGAGAAAGGTGACTTGATCAAGCCTCTGCCTCAGCCGTCGTCCTACGACTCTTCTCAGACTCAGCCTCCGCCTGTAGATGAACCATCTCCCTTTGAAGGTCCTTGATGGTCCCCACCTGCTTGGAGAACTGGATTCGAAAGCTCTTAAGGAGCTCTTCCTTCTCATCCAGACTCCGACGCCAAGTGTCTTCTTTATGAGTCAATTCGGCCTCCAAGATAACGATTCTCTTCTCTGCCTCTTCCTTGGCGACTTCTCCTCCGCCATCCCTCCTTGGCATTCTAGGGAACGCTCAAGTCGATTGAACAAGGCGTGTCCCAGCAAATTCCCCCGAGCTAAACAAGATTGAAGAGCTTGGTGTATGTTAACACTTGGCATATCCTCCAAAATCCTCCCGTCAGCACCATTCTCTATATGTTCTAACGGAGTTTTAGCTCTCCCCTCGATGCCGTCGTCCATCCTAATTGGCTCATTGCTAGGGTGACAAGACACCTCAGAGATAGTACAAGGGCTAATAGTATCCTCTTCGACCGCTAAGGCCGTTGTCTCCCTGTCAGGAGAAGACTCGTCTATCCATCCCATATTTTCCAAACGGTTAAGCTGAATTACCAGCATCCCAGCTGGTTAGGACCTCACAACTGGTTCGATTGGGCACTGCCTCTCAACCCTTGTCCTTCTCCTCAATTCGGAGACAATGTTAGCTGCTTGAGGCATCAAGACAGCCACCGCCTCAGCACTGAAGGCCCCCCTTGGCTTCTTATGGGGCCTAGCAGTGGAGCCCATCCCCTCGATCCCTATATTCCTCTTGCGGTTTTTTGCCAATAGAGGAACGTGGCTCGTCCTTTCCTGGAAGCCAATGGAAGATAAGATCATGGATATGCCCGCCGTTTGGAGAGACATATCATCAAACAGGGCATCGCTCTCTCGTAGCCCGACATAAGAACGAACCTTTTCTTGATCCATCATCTCAGAATCACTCAGGATGACTGACCTCAAAGCGTCTTCATTCACTTTCGACCAGTCCGAGTAAACAAAGATGCTGTCGCTGTCATAGACCCACACGAATCGCCTCCTCCAGTCCTCATCCAACTCTGAAGAATTGGAAATAGCCGGAACTCTCCACGATAGTGGAAAGAATAATGCGGGTCTTTCTCGGCGGACCCCATATGCTGATCAAATGCCCAAGCAATCTCAAGCTTGGTTGGACTCCAACACGGTAGAAAATAATGGTGAAAGCTAACAGAACCCCCACTACGTTCGGATAGAACTGGGAAGGAGAGACTCCTTGAGCGGCGTGCATCTTCTTAATGAAAGAGTTCAAGGGCAGCCATAAACCATGCTCTAAGTGGGCCAAGTACAGCGATACTCGACCCTCACTATGGCAATACATTGGCTCGCTCATCTCTGGCACTGCTAATGTGAGAGTTTGTGGGATATTGTATTGATCATACAACCCCACCAGATTGTCCATATGAACCTTTGAGCGGATAAGTAGAAGAATAGTGAGACTCTCCTCATTACGGCTAGTGTTTGAAACTTGAGAAGTCATGGAAGAATTTTTCTTAAGAAAGTTTAGAGGAATATCTATAATTTTTCAGAGCAAAGGTTCGTAAAAGAGCTATTTTGGCATCAAGAGGCAATTTATAATCTTTCAAGGAAGAGTGTAGAGGGATTTCAAAGGACGCTGTGATTTTCGAAGCGACCAGGCCAGATCCGCCTCGGAATCTGAAGTGGTTCATTCAAAACACGAAGCGCTACCCTCATTTAATGCCCTGTGTCCCAATACTTGAAAAGTGGAAGATCCTCCTTTCTATTCATGACAATTCGTCTCCCAACAAGATAGTTCAAATCTTTGATGATGTCAACCATGAATAGCGAAGCTAACAATGATCGCTAATAATGACAAGGCACGTCTCTAAGACAGTGACTTCTCAGTTTCTCATCCTCAGTAGGCCTGTATTAATTAGAGCATATCTTATTTCTCTCGTAGTCGACTAAAAGCCAAATCCAAGTGAAAGGGGCCAACTGTTATGGTGTTCACTCACCCAAGATATGGATATTTACAAAATAATACAATAAGGGTCCTAGCAAAACAAACTCAACCCTTTAGCTGACTCCCACAATTGTCTCTCGGCCTTAGTGGAAGGAAAGCCCTAGTCAACTCTCAAGAGTTCTAGGCATTCGACTCCTCAGTCGAAAAACGAGCTCTTGCCTCTTTATCAAGGTAAGCCCAAGGCACAACATATGGTCGAATTCTCTAGTGCAACTTGACCATCATGGCTAATTACAAGACCTTGGTACCTTATAAGAGATAAACCTGAGGCACAATCACAGAGGATTTGGCCCCATTGACTCATCAAGCCGACTCTCTAGTGTCGACACCAAAGATAATATTGGTCGGCATGAGAGATCCTGACCTCCCAGACAAATCGACATCTCTATATCAACTCGAGAGACGGTTATTAGTTGGGACGAGACGACATTCTAACCAGTCGGATAGGCCGACACTCCTAAGTCAATGCGAAAGGCGATGTCAGTCGACCCTATCATCGAGAACGACCTTACCTAGGGCACTCGACCACTCACTGAGTATTTCTCAGAAACAAATGGAGGGACACTTCCTACTACCGATTAAGTTGAGAATTCGGCCCCAGCCCCAAGCCTCTATACCAGAGCATATGTCGACATCTCAGTCCACCTCAAACAAGCATTATCTAGATTTTGGCCTGATAGATCTCTATGACTTTTTAGTTCAATCACTTCCCAGAAAATATGGAGAGACTCTCTCCCATGCCGAAGTGAATTTACCTCCAGTCGCCAGCCGACACCTGTAAAACGAGGGATGGTTCAGTATGCCCACATGCTTTCTGCCATGCTATCAATCACTTCTCAGAAAATGCGGAGACACCCTCTCCCGTGACGAAGTGACTTCCTCTCCAGTCGTCAGTCGACACGGAGAGAGCAGAGGATGACTCACCTTCCAGCTCACACTTGGTCACCATCATTTGCATGGCCGAAGTGACCCATCTGCCATTGACATCCTCTTTATATACAAATGCTATTCATCATAGCGCAAAAAAAAAGAGGAGGAGGAGAGAGGTTTGCAATCTAAAACCCCCTAAAGCATAGATGACACAAATACAACAACACACAGTTCTTCGTCCAGACAGAGGAGCTCATGTAGATCCTCTAGGCAGAGACATTGCCACCTTAAGAACCACATTGGTTCTTGACCTTCCCCTTCCCCACTCGAGTTTCACTAACTTCACCGTCGAAGGAACCAGGGGACAACCGGTCCCCGCCCTCTCACGGGTTCCTCTTGTTTGTGCAGCGTGGACATTAAGCCCTCATTCAAGAACCAGGCATAAAGTCGAAGAAGGGAGCGGGCCCTCCATCATCCTTCATCACCCCATAACCATCCTCTTTTGGATTATTCTGTTTGATATTAAGCATCATCAAGTTCGAAGTAGATAAACTCATTTACATAAAATTTTAAATTCTATTTTAAATTGTTTAGAAGAATATATCCTGTTGAAAATTCTTTTCACTGAAGTTATTATGAGAAAAGCAATTAGGTTATTTACTTTCTTTTAGAAGAATTTATACTTTATTGTTTATGAAGTTCAAAATAGATAAACTCATTTACATAAAAATTTTAAACTCTATTTTAAATTTTTTAGAATAATATATTCTGTTAAAAAAATTCAAGTTATTATGAGAAAAGCAATTAGGGTTTATTAAAAAAAAATTAGAATAATGTATTATACTTAACATTCTTTCACTAAAGTTACTTTATATTTTATTTAAAAAGTTTCTCTCTTTTATTTTTATTTTTTCTAATTTAGAGAAATAAAAAATGTCATATGTTCGATGTCTTCATGCGAGGAAGTGCGGAGCAAAAGGGTAGGAAGGAGGGTAACTCTTCACAGGAAGATAGGATAGGAGTGACAAATTCAATGAACATAAGAAAAGGTAATATAACACTTCCCACTTTTTAGCCCATTTTCTATTTTTTACCAATTAAAATTTTCTCAAAATCCTAATTTTCGTTAGAGTTGCCAACAGTTGGCCTATACTAGCTAGCTAGCTTGATTATAACACATGTACGAATTGATCCTATTATTAATTACGGAAAAAAAATTTGGCTCGCGGACCAACCGCGAGCCAAATAGCAGGATTGTATTAATTAATCCAATCTTGCTGTTATCCGTATTATATTATACTTCTATATATTAGAATTTAGATGAAAGTGTTGATGAAATTTCATGACCAAGCTTAGTCATGATTCGATCATTGTGTCCTTTAATGAAATTGCCTCTTCTGAGTTTCAAGAGACGAGTAAACATGCACTTGTTTCCTCTCTCTCTCAAGAGACGAGTAAATATGCACTTGTTTCCTCTCTCTGCACTTGTTTCCTCTCTCTCTCAATAGTTCATCAATTCAAAACTTATAGCATATGGAAGGCATCAATACGGAAGATGCATGTTTAGTACCTAATAATTTGGTTGTCCCATCAAAACCTTACCGTAACTCACTGATAATTTGGGGTGCACTCGGTCCGGATATAGCTCGAATATGATGCTTACCATATCCATATCTGCTTACCCATCTCGGATACGAATACAGATACAGATATACATTGGTAATGAAAATGAACCATATCTGCTAAAATCGGATACGGTTACGGATATACATGCGGATATATGAGCGGATATGCATACGGATACAAAACGGATATGAGAAAATTAGATAGTATGGAGGAAAACTCAATTCATGTGATACAAAAAAGTTCGTTGATATGTTTATTATAATTGAAAAGTTAAGATTAGACATCTTGATCATCAAAATTAATCACAAATCCATAATCTAAGAATCGAAACTATCATAAGAGTATGACTAATATGTGTTGTGGAGTTTACTGACCCAAGATACGGGCATTTGCAAAATGATACAATAAGAGTCTTGGCAAATATCCTTGTGACGCCCAGGATTCACACGAGGCTACAGTCCAATGTAAAATCCGGATTGTTAAACTTGCCAAGCACCAACATCATGTTATGACATGTTTCACCATCACAGCCACTATCTCTCTAGTAGAATCAACAAATAAGTGAAAGTACAAAAAAGGCAAATAATGGAAATAGTACAAGAACAGAATACACACAGAAGAAGCATGAGAATAATCAACAAATGAGCCCAACTGAAATAGAATAAGAATATCTCTGAACTGTAATAATGTACCATGTCTCAAATTAAAGAGTTAAAGAAATCTCACTAAGGCACATTGTCTCTACAAAATATAATACAATCTCTATAGTTTGAAAATGAACAACTACTGTGGAGCTCTGTAAATAATTACTAATAAAATAACTAAGATGGATGCTAGGATGTGACTCCATCAACCTACGACACTCAGTGCGTCGGACTCGCTGCCTGAAAGGGGAGGAAACAACGAGCGTCAAAGCTCTAGCGAGATTATCTCCACCGGCCCCAAGGGGAAGGGGTAGGAGTATAAGAAAATAGAATCAGTACATATAAGTATAAAATCATTCATAAAATCCTAAATGGAGACTAGTATTTAGAGACCCACAACACGAGAATTAGTACGTCGAGTAAAATAACCCAAACAAGAAAACCCTCATGTATATATCATGTCTCAAATTATGGATGTCTAAATACTAATTCCAATCCTATGAATGAAAATATTGCATAAAGGAAAACTCTTCAAACCTCAACCAAAAGGAACCATTTTCATAATCTCAGACTACCCTCAGGTAGATGGCGTACTCGATACGGAAATTATTATTAAACAATTGTCTAAATCTCAGACTACCCTTAGGTAGCTGGAAAAATCACAAAGAAAAGTCAGTCTGCTCAAATATCATCATAAACTATATCATATGCATCATGTACCAAAATGTATACTTTACTCATAATTAAACTACATAGAAACATACTACACAATGTACATATGTATGCATCACCACATGCAATAGTGATACTCTTGTAAGGTTCTTACTTAATCGCTCTACGGCAGTAGGTTTTATTTCCCTATTCCGGCTACATAAAATAACGATACTCTTGTAAGGTTCGTACAATTACACGTGGGTTCAACTTCCTTACTCAATCGTTCTATGGTAATAGGTTTTATCTTCCTATTCCGGATATGCTTTCAGATGATCGTACATGGCGTATAGGCCCATCAGCCTAACCCAAAAAAACACTGATGATCTTTGAGTATTTGGTACCACCAAAGTCTCATTATAGGAAAAACAACCAAATACTCCTAGTGTGGTACAACCGATATCTAATTACAGGATAAACAACCACACTGAGCATCCATAACTGATAAACAATGTTTTATTATATATTATTACACTTTCATCAATTCAACGTGTGTCAAGTATCCTGACAATGCATGTCAATACAACATAAACTATGTATACGTGCACATATCTCGGTGTGCGTTTAAAAAATCTGGTGTTCACCAATATAAAACCCTAAAAATTTGAATATTTTATAATAAATAATAAATATATTGTATTATGAAAAAAATAATATTTATTAATGTTTTAGTATGCTCAGAATTCATTTGAGATCAATTCAATGTATATATGTGAATATATAAGTGATATCATGCACACGTGCACGGGCCTGAATCTGGGAAAAACGACCAGTTATAAATATATACATTTTAAACACTGAAACAGTTAGAATCTGGAAAAACTTAAAATACTAAAGTTATAGGTATCTTCAAGATCTTTCCAACAAATCTTATATCACCTCATTCTGAGGTCGGACGCAAAAGTTATTACCAAAATACCGAATGTTATTTTCCTAGTCAGACTAGGTTTCCTGGTTCGGGTCAAACGGTTTTACATATATATATATATATATATATATATATATATATATATATATATATACTTATGTTTTTATAAAAATTATCACCTTTACATTAGAGTTTCAAACCCTAATAGTCCCTATTCCTCTCTCTAAAGCCCTAACCCTAAAATTAAGAATTTTGAGAGCTTTGTGAAGCAAATATCGACACGAGGGCGAGATCATCGACGTGTAGCAAGGAGAAAACGGGTTGTTTGCACTTCTAATTCCTTGATGTTTATCCCAGAGGCTTAGAACAACATTTGAGGCAAGATTATCTTCATTCAAACCTATCCCCCTAGTTAAATAACTAGTGTAGATAATTAATATGATGTTGAATATGTGTTTTCATGCTTTAATCTTAACCTGAGGTGTTAAAAGTCAGATTTTTAATAGTAAACCTTAAAACAAATGCTAGATGAATAATCTTTTCTTTCTTTTTATGATAGTATCATGATCATGATCATTAGGGTTTTTCATAATTTTATTCATATATGAGAAATTTAAGTGATGTACTATATATATGTTTTTCTACAGAAAACTGTAGCACTTATATAATCTTTAATTGAGAGTTTAAGATAGAAAAAAAACTCCAAATTTAACCAAACTAGTTTTAAATGAAATATATATGTATCTAGTTTCTAAAACAAAAAACCATTCTTAAAAAGGCTTTATATAGATAAAGATATGTTATGTTTACTAATAATATGTCCTGCAGAAAAATGGCTGTACATATATAATGTTTAACTAGATATTTGGGATAACAAATAAACTCCAAACTGAACCAAACTTATGTCATTTGAAATATGTGTGAATCTAGTTTTCAAAACAGAAAACCATTTATAAAAATAGTTTTCCTAGAGAAAGATATGGTTATTTTACGAACAGATGTCAGTCTTGCTCGTTTTGTGGAGCTGTGTTGCGCCGTTTTGAGGTGCGTTCGCGGAGTTTTAAGCCGCTTGATGTTACACATATAGTCATGAATATGTTATGTTATATATTTAAGAATCCCAAAGGGATTATGATGAATTTTTATTTGATCATATTTGAATGAGATATCGTTCATATACATGTTGGATGTCGTTGATGAGCACAACTCGGTACTATATGGGATAGTGCGTCGACATACCGGATATACACGGTTTATACATGAGGTAACTATCATTGATAAGCACAGCTCAGTACTATATGGGATAGTGCATCGACATACCAGAGATACAAAGATTTATATGAGGTGGATATCGTTGATGAGCTCAGTTCATTACTACATGAGGTAGTGAGTCGATATTCCATATGTACAGGACATTGAGTCGGATTTTAGGAGGTTTGATCTAACCGTCTGTCTCGCACTAGGGTGCGATGAGGCTCGTGAGCCGTATTTCTGGGATACCTATTTGGTAGTCCGTCCCGCACATATGTTATGCATTAAGATCGCGATGAGACTAATGAGCCGTGTACACAGTTCAGGATACCTACAGGATAGTACATTGCATTGAGACAATTACTTGATAGCCTAAGTATGACGGATGCCAATTATGAATACGACCTATCATTGAACTATATGACTGAGATACGTTACTTTTGAAAGTATACAAAATTACGTGTTGGTATATTATTCTATCTCTCTAGTGATAGTGGAAGATATTACAAATACGATGTGTTGATATCTTATTTCTTTTACTGTCTTTTTTACTTCTTAGTTGGGATCAATGATTAGAGATTCACAACTTGAGACATATTGTATATATATGAGGGTTTCTTTGTTTGGATTATTTCGCTCGACGTACTAGTCTCGTGTTATGGATTTCTAATTATTGGTTTCATTAGATTGTCTTTTCTTAGTTCGGTATTAATATTTAGATATCTACAATTTGAGACTTATGGTATATACATGAGGGTTTTCTTATTTGGATTATTTCGCTCGACGTACTACGTCTCGTGTTGTAGGTTTCTAAATGTTAATCCTACTTAGATATGAGAAAAATGAATCTAGGTAGACTATGCTTAATAGATAGAGCCTTCACTCCATCTAGTAGTCCTTCCCCTGGGGGCGGATGGAGGTAATCTTGCTGTAGCGCTCTGACGCTCTTGTTGTTATTCTTTTTCTTCTAAATTACTTTTCAGGTAGTCCGTAGTTTCGGAGAGCCGCAGGGTAACGGAGTTCTGGCATAGTCGCCGTCGCATATTTTTACTTGTAGAGATTCCACTGTAGTTTTGAGTTTTATCCAAACATTAGAGTTTCATATTCATATTGTAAAGGCAGTGTGCCTTAGTATGATTTTTAATTGATTCATGTCGAGACATTTTCATTATTCAGATATCATATGTATTATAGTTGAGACATGATTCTTTTCATTTATGAGATATCTCTTCTTTATCATGTCTATTATATTTATTCCCTTTATTTTGCCTGTTTGTACCTGTACTTCTATTTGGTTCTACTGGAGGATATTACTGAGATTGGTGAAACATGTTTATGCACAGTGTGGGTGCATGGCAGGTTTGACATCTCTGGTTTCACCTTGGACTGCAGCCTTGTGTGAACCCAGAGGCGTCACAACCAACACCTTAGGTGTTTAACAACTCGTAAGGATAGTTATGCAATATAACAAGATAGAGAAAATTCTAAAAAAACCAGAAATCAGGGAAGAAAACATGCACTGGCCAATTATTAGACTAGCTGTCGACCGTAATATAGCGGCGGTCGACCGCATCGTGTTTCAGAGGCTGCCCAGGCCTCTGCGTGGCACGCGGTCGACCGCCGCTTATGCACGGTCGACTGGCACACGAACAGAGGCATGTTCTGTTCTGTGCAGGTTTTGAATCATTGTGTCCGTGCGTGTTTTTGTGACCAAAACTTGTTTAATTCATACTGAAACATATGTAGAATATTATAAACATCAAATTAACTTCTCTGGGAAATATCAACATATGAAACATAGATAATTACATAATAAGTCATAAATAAACTCTTGAACATGCAAGAAACATCAATACGAAGATTAAATCATCTAAAATCAGTTAAACAACGTTATTAATCATTTTCATATCTTAAAAATACTTCTGAAATTTCGTTCTTAATCTCTTTAAAATGAAAAGACCTAGTCTTTATACATATAATACAAAAGATCTGCTTTTTATACACAAAACAATCAATTAGGCACTATAAAGCACATTAAAATCTCATTAAAAGCTCTTTAAAACAGGAAGAGGGATTAGTAGAGATGAAACTCGCCTGAGACTAGATGCAAAACGTGAAAGATGGAATTCCAAAGCTGATGTCCAAGCCACAAACCGAAATTCTACTTTAAAAGTTCTTATTTTCTCTCAAAAATCAAATTAGGGTTTTGTAAAATTGGTTGGGGCTGCTAGGGTTTCAAAAGTATGAATGAAAACTGAAAACCTTGTGAATATGTGATACATATAACATAAAAAATGAATATGGGTCGTAAATACCCAAAACCAAGTCAAAACAGGAAAAGCAATGTTCAGGTTTTACGGTCGACTGTGACGGTCGACTAGGTTGGAAATTTTTAGTTTTCTCAGATTTTCAGTCTTTTGGCCATTGTGCATGTTTCGACACATTTCTTTCTCATTCACTGACTTTTTTATACTCAAAATAATTGTTAGAGTACTCATACACCATATAATGATATTTATCTTAATAAATATCCACTTATTATAATTAATCACATAATAATTCAATTTATCAATCATTAACTCAATTTTTTTTCGGGGTTTTACAATCCTCAACCCACTTAAGTGACCTAAACCCAACAGAAGCCTCGCTTCCACCAACTCATCAAGTCAACATTCTCTCATGCCGATGCGAAAGGTAGGATCAGTCAACCCTATCGCCAAGGATGACCCACCTAGGGCACTCGACCATTCACTTGGCCACTCACAGAGATGACTTAATGGACATTCCATGTTGTTGGCTAAGTTGAAGACTCAACCTACCTCAAGCCTCTTCCCTAGAGCATATGTCAGCATTTCAGTCCACCTCGGACAAGCCTTATCTAGATTTTGGTCTGATGGTCTCTATGACTTATCAAACACCCACGTGCCTTCTGCCATGCTCTTAATCACTTCTTAGAAAATACGGAGATGCCCTCTCTCATACCGAATTGACTTCCCCTCTAGTCGTCAGCCGACACTTGTAAAGCGAGGGATGACTCAGTACGCTAGCGTTCCTTCTGCCACGCTCTCAATCACTTCCTGAAAAATACGGAGACACCATATCCTATGCCAAAGTGACTTCCCCTTCAGTTGCCAGCCGACACATGTGAAGCGAGGAATAACTCGGCTCTTAGCCCACATTTCATCACTGCCTCCCTAGGCAGGACTAGGGGAACCTATTAATCCCAACAATGGAGATATATACATGTAAACTCCTAACCTCTAAGGGGGCAAGACCTAAGAAAAAGGCACAAGCTAAGGCTTCCTCTCTCTCCCTCTCTCTCTCTCTCTCTCTCTCTCTCTCTCTCTCTCTCTCTCTAAAAAAGGAAAAGAACCCACAGTTCTTCGTCTAGACGGAGAAGCTCACGTAGATCCTCTCGGCATGCACTTGCACTTTAAGAATCACATTGGTTCCTGACCTTCCCCTTTCCTACTTGAGTTTCACTAACTTGACCGTCGGAGGAACCATGGGAGAACCGATCCCTGCCTCTCATGGGTTCTTCTTGTCTGTGCAGCTTGGACATCAAGCCCCCATTCAAGAACCTGACATAAAGTCTAAGAAGGGAGCAGCCCCTACATCACTCTCCCTTACCCCATCCCGGCGAGGACCCAAGGGGACCGATCTAGTTTCGGATTAGAACCGATCGCAGCCCGGATCTGATTGACTATTTGGTCCTAGTAATCAATAGTTTAGCGCCCACCATGGGGCTACTCTTTTTTTGAGAAGACATGCCAAGTTCTGAACAAGGGTCTGATTCTACTCACCCTAAAGAATAACATCGGAGTTGCATCATCCAAGCTAAATAAAATCAGGAGTTGTATCATTCAAGCTAAGGTGGGTTAGCTTTGGCTAAGAGGAACCAACTTAGGTGTAGTCCTCAAAGGCCTCAACGACTTATCTGCGGAGTATTTACCAAGCACACTATCTGCTAGATGGTAGAGTGACCTTCAACCCCCTAGAAAACCCTCCAGAAGAAGACACACCATAAGGGTGGTTGTCTTTCTTTAAAAGCAACCCCGGCTTCTAATCGCCATCACAGAATAACTCTGGCCAGAATACAGGATCCGATCGGGCCAAATATCACTTAAGCTCCAACTGGCAATAACTTAATGAGCTTAGGAGCAGTGATTAAGTTTGTGATAGGCACCTTGGACCATGAAGATTCTTTGAAGGGAACTCCCATATATCAAGGATGAGATTGCGGGAAAAGCCTAGGGCCTATCAACTAATTGTCTTCTCAGGAAGAATGACCTTGGCCCTTCAAAAGATGCTTGCACTGTTGACCCTATAGTTTTGATGATAATTTGTCAAACAATTTATCGCTAATATATTCTCTAGTTTTGTTTTTATGTTTCTCTTTACAGGTATTTTAACACACGAAATCAAGCGTTAAAGATTCAAGTTCATATGTGTGGAGTTACCTAGGTATAAGAGTAGTTTACATACATATATTGTATGTTTATATTTAAGCTCAATATATGTACACTTAACACGATTTTTGACGTTTTCTATCATATAAATGATTTTTTATCAAACGTTGCTACAATATCTTTTATTTCATGTTTACAGCTCATCCATGCTTTATTATATACATATAATATATGCATGATATATATATACATGTTATAAGTCATATCAAAATTTTCATATTCGTAAAATACAGGTTTTACGAACACTTTTCAAAAACAGTGTGTTTTTGCAAACAAAAATTATTTTTCCAAAAATTCCTTTTCTAATATGTTCATTTTATCATTTAGAAACTTTTCCCAAAGTTTTATTATTTTTGGAATTGATTTGCTATTTTTAAAGTATTTTCAAAATTGGCCAAAAACAAGTTTTCAGACTGTGTTAGTTTGCGGTCGACCGCCACGGTCGACCGCCATGAAAAAATTCTCACAGTCTGGCTTTTATGTGCTCGCGGTCGACCGTGACGGTCGACCGTGAATATATCCAGAGACTTTCGCGGTCGACCATCGCGGTCGACCGCCAGCTTTAAAACCCTGTTCTTAGAGTTTTTGTGCCTCACGGTCGACTGTGAGATTTCCACGGTCGACCGCTGATTTCATCATTGCTTTTTAATGATTATTTTTACATTGGCTGTCTGAAGGCTATTTTGGTCTTTTGTAATGATTTTGGCTGATATTTTGAGTGGGTATAAATATCCTATTGCTGCTCTCTTTCAGATATCCAAGTTTTGTGTTTAACAAAATCTTAAGTGTGTTTAAAAGAGCTATTTAAGCTGATTTCATCAGTCTATTTTCAAAAGAAGTTTTCGTACTACAAGAAGAGGATTTTTATTCTCATCATCCACTGCTCTTGTCTATAGAGAAGTTTTCTCTAACTCATCTTTATATATAGCTTGCTAGTTCATTTTTATTTATTTAGCTATATTTATTGAGTTGTATTATTTTCATTCACTGTTATCACACACACATATTGAGCTTAATATCTTCATACTATATAGTGTGAGTTGTGGGGTGTGATTTAGTGAGTGTGAGCTTCATTTGTGTTCTCATTTGTTGTTGAGAACAAACCATTGTATTTAATCTTTATTTGTGAGGCGAGAGACGTGGTCAAATCCAATAGGAGTGGCTGTTTTCGTCAAAAGTTGCCTTCATCATTAATTTCATTAAAACTTCAAACGTTACAAATGAATTCAAATAACGAAAATAAAAATTACAACTTTTCGAAAATAAACACAAGATCCGTTTATCGTCTCTTGCTTGCGTGGGTCTTTAGCCTGTGACGGGGATGTCGATATCCGTGGACCACCTGGCAATCAGATCTGGTTGCTGAAAATTTGAGCAGAGCTTCGTCGATCCGCGAAGAGATCTAGAAACTGAAGCGCCTATCTCAGATAAAGCGAGATATTTGCTCTTGTTAGGATTACCGACGAGGGGTAATGCAAAGGAACGGATGCGGGTGATGTAGATCTGATGAGGAACTCTATTGTGTTGAAGTACTCGATCACTCTTCACTCTGGCAGGGCTTCGCCAATTCTTCAAAAATCCAGATCCCCAAAAGTGAGGCCTAAGGCTTCTATTTATAGGCGACACCTCTGGGGTGTCCCCAAAAATCTAGGACACCCCTGGGGTGTTCCCAAAAATCTAGGACACCCCTGGGGTGTCTCCAAAAATCTAGGACACCCCTGGGGTGTCTCGGAAATCCCGAGACACTCCGCTAAGGCGCATTCGTCCGCTTCCGCTGTAAATTCTTCGTCCGAACTCGGATTTTAGTGATTCGAATTGTGTTGGAATTCTGACGAAGAGTTCTATCAGCTCCAATGGTTGGATTATCTGTAGAATGAACGAGACACGAAAGGCGTTGTTCTTTTTGTAAACATCGTGGGGCTCTCGACTAGCCCATGCCTTTGTTATTTCGAAATTCTGTCAGCTCACGTAGTTCGTCGATTCACTTCAAGCGTTCACCGACGTCAATTGAACTCCTGTGAACCAGATAGTGATGTTCATTATCGTTCCTTAACACTGAACTGTTTGTGGAGACCTATAGGCAATTTTCGATGCCTACAGATACCCCCTCCAAAGTGTTTCAGCCTCGTTTCTTTTATAAAAGAGGCTGGAATATTTTGGATATGATTGGTCCAACCTTTAGTCGGTGTAAAGGACTTGTAGTTAGCTTCAACTCTGGGCTCCTTCGATTTGCGGTCTATTCATTACTTTGACGAATAGCTGAAGTTCTTCCGGTGTTGCGTTTATCGCCTGGCCGTCGTCGGAGTCTCAAGTCTACCACCAGTGAGTTGAGTTTGGCTCGTATCATTGAGTTGACTTTGAACTGACCATTTCTGTCACATTGTGCTGACTTAGGGTTTCAGATCACCGTATGTTGACTGTTTGTCGCAACGCGTTGACTGGCGTTGACCTAGGATTACGCGTTGACCGGCGTTGGCCCTAGGGTTTCGAACGTCGAACGTTGACTTTTTGGTCGCAACGCGTTGACTGGCGTTGACCTAGGGTTACGCGTTGACCGGCATTGACCCTAGGGTTTCGAACGTCGAATGTTGACTTTTTGGTCGCAACGCGTTGACTGGCGTTGACCTAGGGTTACGCATTGACCGGCGTTGACCCTAGGGTTTCGAACGTCGAATGTTGACTTTTTGGTCGCAACGCGTTGACTGGCGTTGACCTAGGGTTACGCGTTGACCGGCGTTGACCCTAGGGTTTCGAATCAACCTGAGGAGAACCAGTTTATACTCGTGTACTCCTGGGAGTTTCGGGAATTAGTTTAGCCTCGTGTACCCGTCGGAGGTTGACGGGTTATCCTTAAGAATATTATACATAATATTTTTTTTAGGAACTTCCCATCAATTGTGAGAAATAGTTTAGACTCGTATTCTCATTGGAGTATAAATACGGGCATCGAATATATCGAAACATATCTGAAAAGATGTTCGAAACGCATATGAATTACCCCCGGACCCTTCCACACGCGCGAACCCACATTTCACGGTTCACACGCATGCGAATCAACAAGCTAGGATTGGTCCGGTCCGGTTGATTTGGTTCAGACTGGTTCGATTCAGGTCAGGGTCCGGTTCAGACCGGTCCGGATCAGTCCGGTCCGGTTCAGCCCCTTTAAAACCCCAAAACCTAATTTTCTCCTCCTCCTTTTCCTTTTCTGTTTCCGGTTCCAGCAAGAAATTCCGCTCCCCTGTTTCATCTTTCGGTTTGGAGTTCTTTATCCCCAAGAACTCTTCTTCCTCAAGAGCTCCAAATCTCTCTTCCCTTTTAAAGCCTTTCCCTTTCCTCTTCAAGGCTTCAAACTCTTCTTCCCACTTGGATTCGAGCAAAGGAGGAGATTCAAATCTAGGGTTTCGGCCATTTGGACTTTTCTTCCCCTTTCAAGCTTCAAGAACTTTGGTAAGTCTCCTCTTCATGGCTTTAAATTGGTTCTCCTTCTTTTGAACTCTTTGAAATCCAAAACCCTAGTTTGTTGATTTGGGGGAAAACTCAAATCTTCATTTTTTGTTCTTGGAAGGTTAGCCGAAATTTGAAAGATGGGTCCTCTCATCTTTGATTGCAAAATATTTTTTATTTTCATGCATACATATGGCCGAAATTTGGGAGATGGATTGTGTGCTAAATTTGGGGAATTTGAGAGGGTATTTGGCCGAAATTAGGGCTGAAATTTTGGGGGTTTGTGTGCAAGTTTGAGACTGAATTTTCGGGGGTTTATGTGCAAAGAGATGAACTGAACTTTGAGGGGTTTACTTGCAAAAGAGCAACCCACAAAGTATAGGGGGGTTTATTTGCAAAAGGGTTGGAATTTTAGGGCTAAAATTCCAAAAGTTTAGATCACAAACCTATGACCAAAGTTTTGATAAAAGCATGCGAAAACCAAACCGAAATTTGTGGAGGGTCTTTTTTGCAAAATTGGCTAAATTTTACAAAAGGGTTTATTTGCAAGATTAACCAAAATTTTGGGGTACTGGGGGTGCTATGTGATCAGGTATGATGACCATGACCCAACTCGAGCGTGTCCTTGACCCGAATTTAGCCTTGAACACGAAGGGTATTTTGGGTATTTCATCAAAATTTACCGCGAAAATGATAATCATTGTTTCGCATGCACGAAATTTGTAGGTTTAATTAGACTTCAACTATAAAATCCTATTTATACATAGGATTTTAATTAAAGTTCTTAATTTCCCTTTTAAATTTCGCGTATTCATATTGTACCTAACTTACTGCTTTTCATTGCAGATTTTCGATGTCTCCACGTCGACCTCGACCTCCTAGGAGTCGCTCCCGTTCGCAGCCTAGCGAGGAAGAAGTTCCTACAGTATCCTCCCCTCCAGCGGCTTCCTTTTTCGGGGGTGAGAATTTTTTTTATTTTTGTATCCCCGATTGATCCCTTCGCGGGTCATGAAGGAAGAACCGACACCCTCCTTCACGGGGGTTGAGGTTTCGGACTTGGTGGTTCTGTTATACCCTCGTTTGCCCCCTTCGCGGGTCATTCGGGAAGGGCCGACACCCTCCTTCGCGGGGGTCGAGGTTTCGGACTTGGTGGTTTTGTTATACCCTCGTTTGGCCCCTTCGCAGGTCATTCGGGAAGGGCCGACACCCTCATTCGCGGGGGTTGAGGTTTCGGACTTGCCTTGCTTGGCTAATTCAAGTCTTCTGGTATATTGGGGCGATTTTGTGTCGTCCTACATCTTATAGGTCGGTGTATGTTACCACGTTATTTACGTGATGATGCATACCGTTCTTCCAGTGTAGGAAACTCAAAATCGTCTCTCTAATTATTCTGTGAATGAGCTTATCTTACTTCTTATGAGATGGATTTTCTGCCTCTATCCTTGTGTTTTATTGCAGTCGAGTTTCCCGCGGGCAGCCTTCCTCCTCACGCCAATACTGGTTGTAGCCGGGAGGTTTTCTCTTCAGCTTCCATCAGGCAGGCCGTTAGTCCACTCCCTCAGTTTGACAGAGATCGCTCTGACGAATCCTGTCGTTTGATACGGGATGAAGGGCGTCATTGCTTACGCCAGCTTATTACGGATGCTTCCTTCACTGTGGATTCCACTTCCACTCAGGCTTTAAAGAAGCCCGGTTTTCTGTTCGGAGATCATATTGAGGATCCTGCTACATTGACTCTTATCAAGGAGCATTGGCTGACTCTCGACGAAGGAGCTCTCCTGTATATTCCCTCCATTCCTCGTCAGTATTCTTTCACTCATTTGGAGGGACAGGCCGTGGAGCGACATATGTCTTGGCCTCTTACTGATGATGCTGAGCGAGTTTAGTGTGGATATACCTCTCATCATAAGACTCCTGGTTCTGCTGGGTATCATGATATCCACGGTCTTCGACCAGGGATTATGGGTCTTGACACTGTACCCCCAGGCGAGGTATCAGCAGCTGCTCCTACTGTGAAGAATCGTCTGGCTCATCTTGGGAGAAGGTTACCTCCACCAGATTACAGATGCTATGGTTGGGCTTTCTCACAGGCCAAGGGATGGTGGACACGCGTGACCAGTTACGTCTTGGGGCGTTGGGAGAAGGATTTGAAGAGCAGAGGATTGTATGCACCTATACGGGCCACCATGTACGGACTTCCGGTCAGCTGTCGCCATTTCTTGGCGTTGTTGGAGACATACATGCCCGACAGTAACACGTTCATGACCAGCGGCGGAGAGTTAGGGTTGGCCTTACATGAGATGTATCAGGTTTCTGGTCTTCCAATGGGTGATTGTCCATATCAGGAGTACTTTTCCTCGAACCAGCAGTTGGGGTGGTTGAAGAAGGATACTCCCGACATGCATGATACTCTTTGGGACCTCACTTGTCATTATTATACCTCCTTGATCAAGATTTCTCCTCCAGCGAAGAAGAAAAGGCAAATCAGCTTGAAGCAGTTTGCTGTCTATCTGTTCCCTAATTTGGAGGGTGACTCCGGCGAGCCCCTTCGTGAGTTAGATGTCCTGACTCCTACCGCCATTAATGAGTTGATGGAGAAGGCTGAGGCTCATTCTTACACCATTGCCCGTGCTGAGGGAGCTTTTCCTGCAGGAACCAAGTTTCGTTCGTTCCTCCGCCGTGCACAGAAGTCCATCGAGCCCCGGACTCTGCTAGCAGGCTACCTTGCCCTCTGGTTAAAGAAGTTTGTTGTTCTGTATCGGTCTTTAGACGCCTTACCTCTCGAGGTGCTCTTCCCCGCAGTTCAGCTAGCTTATGGGAGGGAGCTTTCACTGCTCCCAGCGATGGTTGCCGGCATCCATTGCGGGCTTAGGTATCTGGTCAGTGGTTTTACACAGGTGGGTTCTAAACCATCGACCGAGCTTACTTGTCCGAAGGTCGAGCTTCCTTATGCGTATCTGATGGCGTGGCTCGTTCTTCACCGTCCTGACTTGATGTCGGCGCCCAGCGTTGTTGATGTCCCCGTTCCTTTCGTGCAGCTGTTGGAGAGGAGCAGATGGCTCGGGAAGAAATTCGGCGATGCACAACGAGAGCTTCAAGTTCGCAAGAGCTGGGAGTTCTTCAAGTGTTTTCCCCACTTTTCGGGTCGCAATGGTGATGTGCTGACTGATGAGGAGAAACCCAGAACTAATCGGACTGCTCTCGACATTGGTTGTTTCCGCTGGTTAGTGAACATCCGTGTTGGGTATCTCGTTCTCCGGGTGAAGAATCATTGCCACATAGAGCCTTACCTTCCCTGCCGTTTTGCTCGTCAGTTCGGTTACGACCAACTATATGTTGGGAATCCGAGCCGTGGTTTGAAGGTTGAGGGAGGGCTTATTGATGGCGTACGGGCATGGCTATGGACTATGGTGGGCTGCACCAGAGCCCACTTTGCTCTTCCTTCATATAGGCGCAAGCCGATGATTACTTTCCTCAGTTGCAAGTGGTTCCTCTCCGCCAATGAATCCATAGGTGTGAGGAGTCTTTCAGAGTTAGAGTCTGAGCACTCGGTCCAGGTCGCTATGATGGCTGCTCGTAAAGCCGAGCTTGCTCAGAAACAGAAGAAGAAGTCTGCCAAACCTCCTCTCTCAAGCAAAGACGATGAAGAGCTCCTTCCTACTGATGATGATGACGAGACTTCTGAGGAGGAGTATGTGGATATAGACATTGACCAGGAAGAACTTGATGCAGGTTTGTCATGCTCTTTGATCCTCTTTCTCAACTTCAATTGATATCAACGAAAGATCTGGTTCATTTAATGAAATAATCCTTATCATTTCAGGTAGGACAGCCGACGACCATGAGTCGCTCGCTTCCCGTCATGCAAGATTCAGGCCTGGTGGCCAAGCTCCTACCCAGGTTGATACACGTGGCCAGTCCACGCACGAACGACCCGTTGGTTCTATGAGGGGTGATATTCCGAAAAAGAAAAAGATCGCTCATAAACCACACGTTGGTCAGCGCTCCTATGGAGTGGATTTAGGAGACTTCGCCGACGGGGAGGAAGGTAATACTTCGTCATTTTCATTGCTTTAAGATGACTTATCTTCTGGGATTCGTAATCATGTTTTATGTTCCAGGGTTCTTTAAAGAGGGCGAACTTCCATTGTTTCCCGTATTCACTGGTTCTGATAATATGGATAGCTTCATGGAGCAGATGTGCGACGCCCTTCGTGACGGTTCTCTGGATATCGATCTAAACATTGATCTTGGACAGGTGAATAGTGTTGAGCCCACCGTTCCATATTCAGGTATATCTACATCCGATGATGCCTTCCTCAAATAGTATTTAGAAGAGTTAGAGAATTCATGATCCTTTTTTGTGCTTTTGCCTTCTTTCAGACTATTTGAAGAATCCCAACGTGGATATTGGGGAAAAAGAAGCTTTTGTTCCTGCTACAGGTATTTCTGAGCTTTCCCTTCTTCTCTATCTTCTTATACATATGTCCAACACTTAAATTATTCTGCAGATGTAGGTTTCGAGGAACAGCGATGTGCCTCTGCACCGAGTTTCTCGGGACCCGGCGCTGGACTGTTAGTTGATATGCTGGCTGAACAGGCCGCCAGAGGAGCTGTGGGACCACCCTTTGCGAGTGATTCATTCACAGGTATATATCTAATTCCCTTCATTTTGTCTGACTAACGAAGGGTTAATATTACAGTACCAGCCACCAGGACTGATACTCTCATGACTCCTGACCTTCCCCGTGTACCTGAGGACGATGGACTTGCAGGTATGCAAATGATCTTATCATCCCGATTCTCCTTATTTGCCTAAATTTCCAACTTGACTAATAAAGAAGTGTAACTGTAGGACCAGGCGTTGTGCCTGATGCTACTACAGTTTCTGGGACTGATAGTTTGCATGAGAGCAGTGTCTCCCTGCCACAGCCGAGAGGTACGACCGATTTGCCTGCAGGGGTTGATATACCCTCCATGACTACTCCTGCCGTTATCTTAGAGCCTGTCGGACTTCAACCCGAAGGGACCTCCGTTGGCGTTGGTATGCTCGGAATTTGCTTTTGAATTTCCTTATCGTATTCGATAATCTCCTAACCTTCTATATTATTGCTTGTAGGATCTCGATCCCCTCTATATGAGCGTGTCCGCGCCCTTTTGGTCGATACCGATCCTGACAGAGACATTTTTCGTACGGACCTCAGCTTTTTTACCGCCTTTTATAACGGCATGATTGAGAAACTTCTTCACAGAGGATACTATTTCAATCAGTTCAGGCGTTCCTTTTCTCGCCACATGATGATGATGAGGGAAGAAGGACATCCAGAGTTGGCCGATTCCTTCACTGTCGAATTCACTGTTCTGGAGTCAGAGATCCGAGAGTTGAAGGAGTTGAAGGCTGGTGGAGCTTCTTCCTTTGTGTCCTCTCAGATGGAACATAGGCTGACGCAGTGGCACGACCTGAGATCTTCCCTCGGCAGCGAGCTTCGATCACATGAGCATTCTGTTGTGCAGCTGATGGCTACCGTGGTGAGGAAGGATACAGGTAGAGCCGAGTTACTCAGCTCTTTGGATTCCGGCCGTGAGGAAATGGCTAGATTGAAGGAGGCCTTGAGGCACGCCGAGGAGTCCGTTACTCTTATTGCAGAAGACCTGGCTGGATTAGAGCGTTCTCGTGAACAGACGCTCGAGAAGCTGGGATCTACACAGGAGAGATTGATGAAGCTGAAGAATGAAGCCACGAAGATCTTAAGCAGTTCCGAAGACTCTGTCCGAGCTAGTCTGCAGGCAGAACTTGAGCAGAGCTATGTAGACAAGCTTTCTAGTTTAGAGTCCCATGTTCTTAGCCGTCAGTTGCCTTCGGGCTAACGAGCTTTTTATTATATGCTTTTGACTTGATCTATTACTAGAGACTCCGCATTTGCTTCTTTCATGATATTTCTTTATTTACTTTGAACCCAGCAATGATAAAATTTATAGGATTTTTGGCAAACCCCCAGCCCTCAACGAGTTTGATATGCCTTTACCGATTACCGTTTGAATCGGGCTAGCATGCGGATTGTCTAGATCCGTTCCACATGTAACGTTGTGCTAAGAGAATTGCTTTTCTTAGACTTAATGATATGACTTTGAATACATAGACTTCACCATTTATTATAGGAAAAAGGTACCCCGCACCGCGTATTAGGCGATGACTTATCCCTTCTTAGGCTTCAGGGTAAAATTCCCCAGGTTTAGACCCTGGTGTCTTTTTCAATCGGCGAAAGACTAAACCGGCAATGCGTGTTAGGCATAGACTTATCTCTATTTAGGAGTTGAGATAAAATTCCCCATGTACAAAGTGTCCGGATGGGAAGTTGGGAATTATGTCTTTTCTGAGAACAAAGACAAACTGGAGAATGAGAGAGGAAGAATTTTATATTCTATCTCCCAGTGCTGAAGAGGAAGAATTTTATATTCTACCTACAGCTGGAAAGGAAACTCAAGGTGGGATCTCCACCCCGAGGATCCGAAAGGATGAAACTAGGAGTGGGATCTCCACTCCGAGAATCAAAAGGTTCAAACGACCCTAACTTTTATAGGATTGGTCATTTGAATCAAAAGAAGCCTAATTTCTACCCTAACTTTTATAGGTTTGGTGGAAAAAGGAACAAAGGCAAATTTTCGTTTATTGAAAAGGAATGACTCGGTCTTAGCCCTGGCTATGGTAGGTTTGACTAAGTGAGATTGGGAACAATCCTAACTTTTATAGATTTGATTGTCTGAACTGGAAGTGGACCTCTCGTTCATGGGAGGAATCGAGAGGGGAATTTGGCTTTGGTCCTAACTTTTATAGGTTTGACCTGAAAGCAAAGAGAGTGAAATACAGGTAGCAATGAGAATGCCAACTCGTACTATCACTCAAAGGAAGACTTCAATGTTAAGTGATTAGGACCTAACATGTTGAGTCTAAGAATTACCAATGACTGGCAAATTGGTATTTTGGTGGATCCACCGTCAATTGATTTGATCAGTGGATGGTTTGGTGAGGGAAGATTAACCTATCAAAGGACTAGATCTCATCTCACAAAAATAACTCATGAAAGTTAGAATCTGACAAGAAGGAACATTCAGAATTCGAACGTGGATTTCTTATTCATCTCTTCTACAGCGACTGGGTTATCCCTAAGAATACCGCATGTGGTATTCTTCCAGGAACTTCCCAATATATCAATTATCCTGAAGATACTAAGGATAGTATCTTTTTAGGAATTTGCCATTTATTAGCATCATAAGTCGGTCACCCTCCTTGGTGACTAAGCGATATGCGCCGTTCGAGTAAACTGTCTCTACTACGAATGGCCCTTCCCATTTGGGTTCAAATTTGTCCTTCTTCTTGGAGTTAAGGATCATAGGCCGTCTTTCAGTTAAGACCAAATCTCCTTCTTTAAAACTCCTTTGTCGGACCTTTTTGTCGAAGGCTCGAGAAATTCTGGCTTGGTAAAACTCAATATGTTGTTGAGCTTCCAGGCGCTTTTCATCGAGCATCTCAAGTTCTTCGAGGCGTTTCTGATGTTGTTCTTCAGTCATCATTTGGGTTGCAAGAGCGATCCGAAGAGATGGAATTTGGATTTCCAAAGAGAGGACGGCTTCACATCCGTATACTAATGAATATGGGGTTGCGCCGGTCGGTGTACGTACCGTAGTACGATAGGCCCATAGAGCCGCGCCAAGCTTGTCATCCTAATCCCGTTTATTATTCTTCACGAGTTTTGACAAGAGCTTTATGATAGTCTTGTTGAAAGCTTCAGCTAATCCATTTGCTGTGGGATTGTAAGCCGTTGACGAGATATCCTGAATTTTAAACTTTTCGCAGAACCTTATGAAGGCGTTGCTGATAAATTGAGGACCGTTGTCATGTATGATTCGTCTTGGAACACCATGCCTGTAGATGATATGGTGCTTGATGAATGCAATGACGTTGCTCGTTTTAACTTCTCTGAGTGGAACTGCTTCAGCCCATTTGGAGAAGTAATCGGTAATTGCCAGTATGAACCGGTCGCCTTTGACTGACGGGGGATTTATAGGACCAACAATGTCCATTCCCCAAGTCTCAAATGGCCATGACGTTACCGAAGGATGCAGATGCTCCGGAGGTTGGTGTATATAATTCGCGTGTACTTAACATGCGTGACACTTTCGGGCGTATGTGATTGCATCACTCATCATGAAAGGCCAAAAATATCCCATTCTTCTGATGCGATCATAAAGCTTGGGGCCAGGTTAGTGTGCACCGCACTCTCCTTCATGTGCCTCTCTAAGGACTTCTTCAGCTTCTTTGGTTGATAAACAACGTGCTAGCAACCCATCGTACCCCCTGCGGTATAGCGTTCGATTCTCCGTATTATAGTAGAATCTTGGCGCTCTTCGTCGGATTGAGTCTCTTTCCTTCATATCTTCTGGCAAGATTCCATGCAAGACGTAATCGATGATGGGGAAACGCCAATCTCGGGGTTCGAATTCAGCCTGAGTTGCGTGCACCTCTTGCACCTCTTCTTCTTTGTCATCTTCATCGTAGAGTGGCACCAGGAGTTGGTGAGTTCTTACCGTAACAAACTGCTCTGTTCCGGGAGGCTGTGCTAGAGATACAGCTAAAGCTGCTAACGCATCTGCATAGGTGTTCTGTAACCGCGGAACGTGCTCGATGAAGAATCCTTCAAATGATTCCGCTATTTCCACTGCCATCTTATGATATGGTAGTAAATCATGACTTCGGACTTCATACTCCCCTTGGACTTGTTTAACTATTAGTTGAGAATCACCGAAAGCTTCGAGATACTCAACCCCCAGCTCCTTAGCGAAATTGAGTCCTATAATCAGTGCGTTATACTCTGCTATATTATTCGAGCATGGCTCGGTTAATGAGTAAGCTCGAGTCATCACATGTTTTCCTGGAGAAACTAACACAACTCCAACTCCGGAGGTAACCTTAGAACATCCAGTAGCACTTGCCATATTAGCTGCTCGTGAGGCGCCGTCGAAGTACAAACGCCATACTTGTTGGTGCGAAGTTGCGTTGACTTCGTGGGTTTCATCAGGTAGGTCGTCATATATCTCGGCGGTATCCGTAGTTGGATTAGCTGCCAGGAGATCACAGATGGCCTGCCCTTTTACTGACTTCTGTTGTTTAAAATATAAATCATATTGGGACAAGAGTAAGGCCTATTTTGCTAACCGCCAATTCATGGAAGCTGGTTGAGTCATGAACACTCGGACTGGGTTAACTTTAGAGATAACATAAATGGTCTGTCCAACCAGATAATGCCGCATCTTCTGAATAGCGAACACCAAAGCGAGGCATTCTCTCTCGATCATGGGATATCGAGATTCAGCACCTACCATGGTTCGGCTTAAATAATACACCGCCTGCTCATGACCGTTATCGTCATCTTGTGCAAGCAATGCACTTAATGAGTGGCTCGTCGCCTTGATATAAATCAAGAACGGTTTGCCTGATTTCGGTGCGATGAGTACGGGAGGTTTTGAGAGATATTCTTTAATACTCTCGAATGCTTTTTGACAAGCGTCGTCCTACACGAATGATACGCCCTTCTTTGTGAGCTTGGAGAACGGTTGGCATTTTCCTGAAAGGTTTGATATGAACCGACGGATATAAGCTAATCGTCCTTACAATCCTCTGAGCTCCTTGAGGTTTCTTGGCGGTTGCAATTCATTAATCGCCTTTACTTTATCAGGATCGATGTGAATACCTTTGGTGGTGACGATGAATCCCAGGAATTTACCACTAGACATTCCGAGGAAAGACTTGGTAGGATTCATCTTCAATTGATGGGCTCGCATCAAGTCGAACATGGTCTTCAAGTCCTTAATGTGATCTTTTTTATCATGACTTTTCATGACCAAATCATCTACGTAGTATTCGACAGTCTTCCGCAGATGCTCCTGAAAAATCTTTGACATGGCTCTTTGATATGTAGCACCTGCATTCTTTAACCCGAAGGGCATGACCGTGTAGCAGAAAACGCCAAGGGGTGTTCGGAACGCGGTGTGTTTTTCATCATCTGGATGCATTTTTATTTGATTGTATCCAGAGAAACCATCCATGAAAGACATCCTTTCGAATCCGCACGTATTGTCGATAATAACATCCGTGATGGGAAGGGGGAAATCATCTTTTGGGCAGGCAGCGTTAAGGTCTCTAAAATCGATACAAACCCTGATTTTCCCATTCTTCTTAAGAACCGGGACAACATTGGCAAGCCACTCTGGATGTTGCTCTTCCCTAATGAAGCCCGAGTCGACAAGCTTTTTAACTTCGGCTTCGATCGCCTCCATCATTTGCGGACGAAACCGTCTTTGTTGTTGTTTGATAGGTTTGACATCCGACTTAATATTGAGACGATGCACTGCTACGTTTGGATCGAGCCCTGGCATGTCTTCATAATTCCAGGCGAACACATCGATGTATTCCCTGATAAGAGAGATCAACTCTTCTTTCTCTTCGGGTAAGAGGCTGTCGCTAATGAATATCGGCTTCAGATTTTCCTCGCTTCCCATATTCACTTGGACTACTTGATCTTCGGTAGGAGGTTCTCTTTGTTCGAACCTATCACCGTACTGCATGCTTAAGTGATGAACCTAAGGATCTTCCCAAGTCGGCATCTGATCGTCTTCTTCTATTGTCGCTGGATCAACTGTAGCCATGTTTGACATCAACTTTTTAAACATTTCACCAAGACTAGCATCGGAATCCCAAGCCGAAGAGTCAGAAGAATATCCGTTTCTAGCTTTGTTAGCAATTTGATCGATGACTTGCCAGCAACATTCGTCATCGGATGAGGAGATATAACCTAGACCTCTTTTGTGGCGATAATAATCATTGGGTTTTCCTTTTGGTACATAGGCCATTCGAGGTGGAACCCGCGGACCTCGACCAAAGCAAAGACCCTCTCCGAGCTTGAAGTCATATCCATACTTCTCCATTAGATCGCGCGCTTTCGTGTCATATCTGAATAGATGAGGAGCAGGTTTATCATCATCGTCTTCCTCTTCCAAGAAGTGGTCGGGTATCGGAGATTCTCTTCCTTTGCCGTAGACGACTTCCTTTCCACCCCCAGTCCCTGCGGGGATGACAAGCGTCGTTCCGCACGGGTCGTGTACCTGCTTTTTTGTCAAGCAAAATAATTGAAGTGGCATATACAAGTCAGGGTTATCATAAAGCTCTTTAGTGACATTATCAAGACACATCAAATACTCTAAATCATCGTTTATTGATAGTTCTTTGGCAAGTTGCCAGTTACAACTACTTTCCGATGATTCTTCATCGTCAAGATTGATTATAATAGGTACAATGTCATTTAATACAAAACCGCTATCATAATCAAACCCAGCTTCGGTATCAACTTCATCCCTGCTGTTCGTTCCTTAGGCCGATGGTTCAGTATCGGATTCGGCGTCGTATAGAAGGGAATCAGTAAAATAGTTTTCCAATCCCTTAAACGGTTGCTTATCCGCGACCACCGTCTTGACCTCATTATTAGTGTCCACATACTTGAGGCATTGGTGCAGAGTTGACGGGACTATAAGGTTACCGTGGATCCAAGATCGACCCAACAGTAAGTTATAAGATGTTTCCGCGTCAATCACATAACAGGTAACCTCCGACTTTAAATCCCCGATCTGACATTTGATTCAAATCTTCCCTAAGGGTCTGGACCCGCTGGTGTTGAATCCGTAAATCGTAGTGCCGGTTGAGGCTAGTTTGCTAGTCGGAATTCCGAGATGATGCATCAATCGGAATGGCATAATGCTAACAGCGGAACCCAGATCAACTTGGATCCGGTTGACCATGCTGGAGCCAATGTGCCCGGTGAAATACAAAGGCCGATCATGCTTTGAGTTCTTCGTCTGCATGTCTTCTTTGGTGAAAGAGATGCAGGGAAAATGATGCGCTGCGAGATTGCAGTGTTGAGCTGACGACTCCGGTTCTTCAGAAGATGGCTTGATTCGAGTCAAGAAAGCTTCAGAGTCGTTCAAGGATTCTTGTAATGCTTTCCTTGTATCCTTTGAAAGACGCAACAGCTCGTATAGGGTTATCCTAGCCGGAATATTGGCCAACTGCGTCATGATGTCAAAATGGGGCGGAGAGCTCGCGTTTCCCGGTTTGTCTCTCCCAATCGGATGATTGAATCGAGACTGCCTCGGGTTTTAGGTTTCTTGACGTAAAGGCTCTTTCCCTTTCTCCTTCTGCTGGACTTTCTCCGTAGCTATAGGTGTTGGGGGAGTTGCTACAATTCCCAGCTCTGCTAATGTCTTGAAAGGAATTGTTTTGGTCCCCCCTTGTTTGGCTAACTGCTCAGAAGCATCCGGATATTTGTAATGATATTCATTCCTGATCCGGGTGGCAAAGGCTTCCTGCTCATCTTCAGAAAGTGGGAAGGCTGGAATTCTGTCGTCATCTTCTCCTGGAATAGCAGAAGCTCCACAACAAGATTTACCTTTTCCTTTTGACCTCCTCTTGGAAGAGGCTCCAGTCCATTGTTCGTCTCCAATCAAGTCTGGATGAACCCAAAGAATCTCACCATTCGGGGCTGAGTGTGGCACAAGTCCTTTCTGGCGCTGTTTGTGAGGATCATCATTCACCGTCTTCACTGCTGCATTTATTACTGGCTCATGTTGGAACCAGTTCAAGGGAACAGACCCGAAGCTAATGGATACTGTATTCGCACCCACTTTCTTCTCCTTGGGTTGCTTCATAGTGATGACCCCAACATCGATTAGGGCTTGGATCTTATCTTTAAGAGCGTAGCATGCCTTGGTAGGATGATGCACCGCTCTGTGAAATGCACAGTACTTTGGATCACTGACTCTTTTAGCATCTTCTTGATCCTGGACCGGAGGCAACTTGATCTTGTTGTTCTCGATAAGGTATTTAAAAATACCGGGAACTTCATCCTCTTTGAATGAATAGACCTTCGGGAACTTCGGCTCCGCGGCTTTTTGCTTCTGGGGCTGTTGTTGCCACCTTGATTGTTGAGGCGCCTTTTGTTGCTGCTGTTACGGCTGTGCGTGCACCTCGAATGTTTGGTTTGCGTCCACAGCATTCGCATGTGCTTTTCCCTTACCCTTAGGGACAAAGTTTTGTTGTGGGGCATTATTTGCTATTTGGCCCCTTTCCGCTTTCTTCCTTTTAAGGAATCGCTCGGCTCGCTCTCCTCGCACTTTCAAGTCCTTCCAGGTCTTTGGCGGTGCCATTCCCATGGCTTCGAGGATGTCCAATGAAAGATTATTATGACAAGTCTCGAGAATAAAATCTTCGCTGATTGGATCCCTGCAATTCATCGCTTTATTTCGGAATCTCTTCACGAAGTTTTCGACCGTCTCACCATTTTTCTGCTTCTCGTCGAATAGCGTGCCGATCAAAATCTCGGTATCGTCATCGAAGAAATTCGTCAGAAACATATCTTCCATGTCATCCCAACTGTTGATACTCCCGGGTTTGAGACGACGATACCAGTCGAAGGCTGCTCCGTGAAGAGTGCCGACGAATGACCGTACCATAAGAGGTTCATTCCCAGAAATGATTCCTAAATGAGACTTAAAATATATTAAGTATTGGGTAGGGGAACCCTTTCCATCAAATGGCGTAAAGTTGATTAAATTAAACTTTGTCGGATATGGAATTGATTCCCACTCCCTTGGGTATGGACATGGTATGCCGGACCTCTTCACTTCTTGAGCATTCATCAACGCGTTGATTTTGCTCTCCAAGTCCTTCATCTTCTTGTCTTCACTCGTATCTGTCTTCGAGTGGCTTCGGGGAGAGGTAACATGGTCCTCTTTCGCATTATCATCCACGGGACCGCCTCCATTGTCGTTGTTGATAGGAGGGATATTTATGTTGACATTATTCTCTTCCCGTTCATTCTCATCTTGATTCTGATTATTGCGACGACTGGGTTCTCCTTGGTGAGTTGTCAGTGCCGCAATTTGCTGGTCATGCATCTCTCTCATCCGTTGCATGGCCATCTCTATCTCAAACTTGAAAGTTTCCTTCTGCTTATTCAGGGCATCTTCAAGCATCTTGGTCACTTATTCGGCGCTGATCATAAGCGATTCATAAGGTTGTCCCACACTAGAAGCCGTGTCATCGGACGCCATAGCCGAGCAAGAATCTGAACCAGCATCTGACACCTCCTCTTCTAAAGGAAGTCCCTTTTGCATCCTTTGGTAATTCTTTCGCGTATTGATCCCTGATCGCGATCGAGTCACACGCTGGGATACTCCGGCAAGCCGGTCTGGGTTGAAGTGTCGCGTTGATTTCCCTCTGCCGGTCATATTAGCAGACACTTCTAGGTATTCGTCCTCTTGTCGAACGAACTTCTTCCCACGAAAATGCCTTGGCTTGGAAATTCTCTCGAACACCAAGACTCTCTTTGGGGTTTTAGAACAGAAGCATTCTGACAACACCGCCTTGATGATGTTGGCACACGGACAGTGAGACTCCGTGTCTTGAGCGTATCTCTTTCGAGACTTATCCATACCCCCAGATCTATAGTACAACTCGTCAGTTTGATAACTGGAACAACTCATAGAGTGTTGGCATGACTCCCCAGGTATAACACCATCATCATCAGACGAATGTGCTTCCCTCTGGGGATGCGACGCTTTATTAGCATTTTCAAAAGTTGCGCGTTCAAGTTTACACTTCTACGAGCGTGAAAACTTAACGGGCTCTTGCACTTCGACCCGCAATCCAATGCGGTCGGTAACAGGGGCTTTCCCTCTATTATCTTTCTTGGGGGGGTTGATACGACCCCCAGTCTGATTTGTCATTTGGGGACCTTTCAATGGTCCCAATCGCTCCTTGACAGGTGCTTTACCTCGGTTCTCCGGTAAAGGACCGAGGCGACCTTTCAAAGGAACCCTGGATCTTGAAGGATCCACGTTCTTGCCTAACTCCGTAGGAGGTGCGGGGACGGGATCTGGATTTGAAGAAGTTTGGGTGATAACTCCACCTACTTTTGTCTTAGGTGCCGATTTTGACTTTAGCATCCAAACCCGTTTATGTGTGGACGGCTTTTTAACCGCCTCTTCTTTCTGCATCTCTTCCGCTTTTTGCAGAAGGACTCGGGCATGCGCGAGCAACGCGCGGCGTTTCTTGATTCGCTCTTCGAGAGTGGAGCGAGTCTTCTTGACGCGGACCCATTCATTTGTCTCCGCTTTAGAGGAGGAGTTAGTTGTTCGCCGTTGTTGCTCTTGGCGCTGTCTGGATTTTAGATCCTCATTGTAGTGGATCTCGTCCATCAATTCTGCGGCTTTGGCCAATTGTCGTGCAAGGCGTTGTCGCCGTCTTTGGTGCACCCTCTTTGACAAAGTTGGAGCAACTTCAGCAATCACCTTTGTGGCAGAAGGGAGATCTGGATCTGTAGCCTCGACCTCTTTAGATGCCGCCGGGATGTCACGGGGCACGGGTGCAGCAGCGGCGACGGGATCTTGGATCTTAGAGCCGAAGATCCCGCGAACGTCTTTGGAAGATGAGGTCTTCCTGCGCCTATTTGGAGAGGCAGATCTAGAGGAGGAGGAAGAGAGGTACTCTTCAAACTTCTGCTGATCGAACTCATATTCGATCTCTTCATTCACCCGGATCTTGAATGCGGGTTGCGTCACGACAGCCTCGGCAGCGAGGCTGTTGGCTCCCACTGTGGTCGCCAGCTTGTTTTCGTCAAAAGTTACCTTCATCATTAATTTCATTAAAACTTCAAACGTTATAAATGAATTCAAATAACGAAAATAAAAATTACAACTTTTCAAAAATAAACACAAGATCCGTTTATCGTCTCTTGCTTGCGTGGGTCTTTAGCCTGTGACGGGGATGTCAATATCCGTGGACCACCTGGCAATCAGATCTGGTTGCTGAAAATTTGAGCAGAGCTTCGTCGATCTGCGAAGAGATCTAGAAACTGAAGCGCCTATCTCGGATAAAGCGAGATATTTGCTCTTCTTAGGATTACCGATGAGGGGTAATGCTAAGGAACGGATGCGGGTGATGTAGATCTGATGAGGAACTCTCTTGTGTTGAAGTACTCGATCACTCTTCACTCTGGCAGGGCTTCGCTAATTCTTCAAAAATCCAGATCCCCAAAAGTGAGGCCTAAGGCTTCTATTTATAGGCGACACCCCTGGGGTGTCCCCAAAAATCTAGGACACCCCTGGGGTGTCCCTAAAAATCTAGGACACCCCTGGGGTGTCCCCAAAAATCTAGGACACCCCTGGGGTGTCTCGGAAATCCCGAGACACTCCGCTGAGGCGCATTCGTCCGCTTCCGCTGTAAATTCTTCGTCCGAACTCGGATTTTAGTGATTCGAATTGTGTTGGAATTCTGACGAAGAGTTCTATTAGCTCTAATAGTTGGATTATCTGTAGAACGAACGAGACACGAAAGGCATTGTTTTTTTTGTAAACATCGTGGGGCTCTCGACTAGCCCGTGCCTTCGTTATTCTGAAATTCTGTCAGCTCACGTAGTTCGTCGATTCACTTCAAGCGTTCACCGACGTCAATCGAACTCCTGTGAACCAGATAGTGACGTTCATTATCATTCCTTAACACTAAGCTGTTCGTGGAGACCTATAGATAATTTTCGATGCCTACAGTGGCGTCGGTTGATGAACCTAGGGAGAGGTTGCATCCGAGCACTTGAGGAGGAGGACACGGGCTAGGTTCCTACACTTAGTGTGTAAAGTGTGTTTGCTTAGCGATTGTGTAGTGTGAGAGTTTTCGGTGATCTTATAAACCGAGTGTGTAGAAGTTCCAGCTTCCAAACTGGGTTGTGATAGTGGAGTATCTCCTCGAGGTGAGGAGCAGGGACGTAGATTGTGGGGACCGAACCTCGTAAACATATCTTGTGTTTGTGTTTGCTTAGCGTATATTTCATTTGTGCTTATTCTTATCTTTCTTGCTCATATCCATCTTATATCATTCTTGCAAGAACAAATTGATCAACTTAATTTTAATTAGAATTTAATCAGGATTAGATTAGCATAAGACCCTAATCACCCCCCTCTAGGGTCTAACAATTGGTATCAGAGCTTGGTGCTCTTTGATTTAAGGATTAATCATCTTGAGTTAAAGATCCAAGTTATCGTATTTGTGCTAATCTAGTTTTGATTGCATTTTGCTTCTTGCATATTATCTTTATGGATATGTATGATTCATCTAGTTTAGGTTATGCTATTAATATTGCTTCTCGTTTGGATATTTTTCCTATGCTCAATGGCGTGTTAGATTCAAACTTTTTGTTCAATCTAAATAATTCGATTTATGGAAAATTTTTGAGGATGTCTATGTTGTTCCCATTTTGGAAAAATCCCAATGGAGTGAAAATGATAAAAGATTGTTTAACATGAACAAGATCTTGTTAGAATATTTGCTTAATGCTTTTCACTCATCGTTTTCTAACAAATTTGATCATTTTGATATTGCTTAAGCCTTATGGAATTTCATTGAAGCACAAGAAGGAGACTCGGAGACTATTTAACAAGCGTTGGAAAATCATGCTTTGAGTTCTAAAGAAGCCTCATCTCCACGTACAATACCACTAGGTGATAACCCTAGTGAGGTATGCGATCTTGACAACGATGATATCATTACGTTTGATAAACTTGCTCTTGAGTTTGAAAAATTACACAATTGCTATATTGATGTAAAGAGTAAGTATGTAAATATGAAATCCACTCATGAAACACTAGCCACTAAGTTTAAATTCATTGCAAATGAAAATATAATTCTTAAAGAATGCAATGGAAATTTGAGAATTGAAAATGCTAGTTTGCTTCATGAAAAACGGGATGCCATGTTAGAAGTAGATAAGTTGAAGTCTATGATGAAAAATCCTGTTTATCCTACTTCTAGTAGCAATGCTTGTATGTGTATGCACAATGATGAGTTGAATCAAATGAGAAAACGTATATCTACCTTAGATTCAACACTAAACACTTGTATTGCTAATAATAAAAAGCTTATGGACTTATGTGCAAAGTTTAATGTTAATTCTTCTAAGAAACCTATTCACTATGCATATATGTATGACAAAATTCACAAATATTCTATTTACGGTCTTAAAGGCCATTTAGCTCAATTTTGTCATAATGCACCAAAAATTGACAAGCCTATTCAAGATTGTGCATCCCATCAAGCTTCTTCATCACATGCACATGTACACACACATAGTGTAAATCATAAACATGCTCATGTGTACAAATATGATTATTGTGGTCGTTTTGATCATTTGGCCATGTTTTGTTTCGATTTGAAAAGAAATTTTCGTTTGCAAAATAATTACAAAGGAAAATCTATTTTTGCAAATGAACCATGTGCACTTCATTTCGGTCAACGCAAACCATTCAAACCTCTACATTGCACAAATTGCAATCGTATGGGTCATGTTTACGATTTTTGCTTTGATCGTATCGATGCACAAAATACGCCCAAGCGGGTTCATAACCCTAGGGCCTTGGATTTAAATGATAGGGGTCATGTCCTAAATTTTAGTGGTACCAAAATAATTTGGGTACCAAAATAATTTTTATATCAATTTTTTGTTTTTTGTTTGTTTTGTTCATTTTGTTGTTTGAATAATTTAGTTTTGAGTTTAAATGATGAATTTTATTTTTTATTAAGTTAAAATAAAATATTTTCATGTTTTAATAACTAAAAACTTTATACATGTTCATATATCTTATAAAACAATTCCTATAAGTTTCAAATTGAATTTTCCCTAAAATCCAGATTTTAAAACTGACCATGCATTTATCTTTCTCGCGGTCGACTATCACGGTCGACCGTCAAAGTTTCTGGAGTTTGTTACGGTCGGCCGCTACGGTCGACCGCAAGAGAGTCTTTTGGTTTTTCTGTTCATTTTCATTATTGGGTTTTGGTTTATTTGGTTTAATTTTTCAAACCCGTTTCTCCACCACCATTGGTCATGATCTGATCTAATTTGGGCCGCTCTTTCTTCCTCTCTAAGATCCGACCCTCTTCATCTTCTACCTTCATTCGAAACTTTTTTCCCCAAATCAGAGACTTCTCCTCGGTCGCCGATAGCGTTTCCTCGATCGACCGCGGCTATTCTCCACCTCTTTTGGGTAATCTCTTTCATCATCCTCCTTGTTTCCATTCTCTCTTAGGGTTTCATTGGGTAATCTAGGGTTTTTATTTCAATTTCTGTCTCATTTGCATCTATAAAACCCTAGCTATTATTATCTAAAATTATGCCTCCTAAGAAGAGATCCAAGCCTGAATCTAGTTCCTCATCTATTACTGCCTCTTATTATGAGGATTATCTTCTGTTTAAACCCCTAGTTAAAAAATATAGGGAGCTATGCAAACTGAAAATCTTGCCCACTAGATGTATCAAATTCGAGCAATTAGCCATGTATGACATTCATACGATTCTTCATGATGTTGGGTTGGCTAGACTGTTAGATGTAGAACATAAAGTTTCTTATTATCCATTTCTGGTATATTTGTTTTATGCCAATTTGTCTGTCACTTCCACTGCTGATGGTGTTCAAACCATCTCTACACCTGTTAAAAATATCCAGATCTCTTTTGTTGCCGACGAGCTTGCGAAAATCCTTAAGATCCCGTCAAGCGACATCGAGCTTATGTCTATTGAGCACACTGATCAAGCTGTGAATGATATCCTGTTTAAGCCCGGTTGCACCTATCCTATGAACAACAAATCACTAAATCCCACCGCTAAAGTCATAGCTCGTATTGTTGCTTATAATCTCATTCCCAAAACCGCTAGCTTTGATCATTTTACCCCTGATAAGATTAATGCTGTTTATGCCATTTTTGCAAAAATAAAAGTGAATTGGACAAATGTTTTTCTTAAGAACATGGCATGCAAGCATTATAAATTTCTTCTTTTTGGCAGTTTCATCACCCTCATTCTTCAACACTTCGGTGTTGCTCTCACAAATGAACCCAAAGTTGATCCGGGTAAGGAATACTTTGATAAAGTCTCTTTCTCCCGTATGCAACTTTCTGTCTCCTTATCTGATCCTGCTAAGCCATCATCTTCTCGGTCTAGAGCTTCCACCTCCTCCACTTCTGATATCTGTGCCTGTTTGGATCGTCTCGAGACTCATGTCTCTACTATCCAGAGGGATGTTAGAACTCTTCTATCTTATCAGCGTCAGTCTCTTGGGATTCCGGATCCCTCTTCCAGTTCTGAGTCTAGTTCCGAGGAGGGCTCTGAAGAAGGATCGGCTTCTGGCTCTGCTTCTGGTTCGAGATCTGCTTCCGGATCTGATGATGGTGGTGATTGACTTTGCTGCTTATTGGAGTTTATTGGATTTTGTGCTTATGGTGATGTTTATGTCTTGGTGAAACAATACTTGACACTTATGCTTTTATTTTATGTTTTAAATGACTCTATGTTTGTGTGGAAAACTATGTGACTTTGTGAAACAATTTGTGTATGGTTTGTAGTATTGTGGAACAAATTATGTTTGTGGAAAACTATGTAGTATTTGGTGTTTAAGTGATGATTTGTGATTTATTTGGTCTATATATTGTTTATGGTTGTATTTAGATGGATATGGTTGCTTAGCTTCTATGTATGAATATGATCTTTATATATCATCTATGCAAATTGACAGGGAGAGCTTTAGCTATATATTTGTTTATTATTTGTGCTTGTATACAGGGGGAGCGTTGCTCCTATTTATATTTATTTTTTCCCTTTTTGATGTTGTCAAAGGGGGAGAGAATCTAATGTGGTTTATATGTTTGATTTATGTTTATCTATGGTCTATATGTTTAATTCATATTGGATGTGGTTTATATGTTTGTTTCATATTGTATGTGGTTTATCAGTATATATTTCATATCAATAAATAAATTGTTTGCCATCATCAAAAAGGGGGAGATTGTTGACCCTAGTTTTGATGATGATTTGTCAAACAATTTATCGCCAATATATTCTCTAGTTTTGTTTTTATGTTTCTTTTTACAGGTATTTCAACACACGACAATCAAGCGTTAAAGATTCAAGTTCATATGTGTGGAGTTACCAAGGTATAAGAGTAGTTTACTTACATATATTGTATGTTTATATTTAAGCTCAATATATGTACACTTAATACGATTTTTGACGTTTTCTATCATATAAATAATTTTTCATCAAACGTTGTTACAATATCTTTTATTTCATGTTTACAGCTCATCCATGCTTTATTATATACATATAATATATGCATGATATATATATACATGTTATAAGTCATATCAAAATTTTCATATTCGTAAAATACAGGTTTTACGAACACTTTTCAAAAATAGTGTGTTTTTGCAAACGAAAATTATTTTTCCAAAAATTCCTTTTCTAACATGTTCATTTTATCATTTAGAAACTTTTCCCAAAGTTTATAATTTTTGGAATTGATTTGCTATTTTTAAAGTATTTTCAAAATCGGCCAAAAACAGGTTTTCAGACTGTGTTAGTTTGCGATCGACCGTCACGGTCGACCGCCATGAACAAATTCTCATAGTCTGGCTTTTATGTGCTCGCGGTCGACCGTGACGGTCGATCATGAATACATCCAGAGACTTTCGTGGTCGACCATCGTGGTCGACCGCCAGCTTTAAAACCCTGTTCTCAGATTTTTTGTGCCTCGAGGTCGACCGCGAGATTTCCACGGTCGACCGCTGATTTCATCATTGCTTTTTAACGATTATTTTTACAATGGCTGTCTGAAGGTTATTTTGGTCTTTTGTAATTGATTTTGGCTAATATTTTGAGTGGGTATAAATATCCTATTGCTGCTCTCTTTCAGATATCCAAGTTTTGTGTTTAACAAAATCTTAAGTGTGTTTAAAAGAGCTGTTTAAGCTGATTTCATCAGTCTGTTTTCAAAAGAAGTTTTCGTACTACAAGAAGAGGATTTTTAATCTCATCATCCACTGCTCTTGTCTATAGAGAAGTTTTTTCTAACTCATCTTTATATATAGCTTGCTACTTCATTTTTATTTATTTAGCTATATTTATTGAGTTGTATTATTTTCATTCACTGTTATCACACACACATATTGAGCTTAATATCTTCATACTATATAGTGTGAGTTGTGGGTTGTGATTTAGTGAGTATGAGCTTCATTTGTGTTCTCATTTGTTGTTGAGAACAAACCATTATATTTAATCTTTATTTGTGAGTATCACTTGTAATACACTTGTACACCGAGAGAAGTGTGAGGCGAGAGATGGGGTCGAATCCAATAGGAGTGGCGTCGGTTGATGAACCTAGGGAGAGGTTGCATCCGAGCACTTGAGGAGGAGGACACGGGCTAGGTTCCTATACTTAGTGTGTAAAGTATGTTTGCTTAGTGATTGTGTAGTGTGAGAGTTTTCGGTGATCTTGTAAACCGAGTGTGTAGAAGTTCCGGCTTCCAAACTGGGTTATGATAGTGGAGTATCTCCTCGAGGTGAGGAGCGGAGACGTAGGTCGTGGGGACCGAACCTTGTAAACATATCTTGTGTTTGTGTTTGCTTAGCGTATATTTCATTTGTGCTTATTCTTATATTTCTTGCTCATATCCATCTTATATCATTCTTGCAAGAACAAATTGATCAACTTAATTTTAATTAGAATTTAATCGGGATTAGATTAGCATAAGACCCTAATCACCCCCCTCTAGGGTCTAACATGCACCACTAAAGTTGCCTAAGCATTGGTGGTTGAAGCATGCGACCCGAATGATCCCCATAAGGGAAAGTTTTTTCTTTACAGCATGGTCCAGCCCCCAGTGCTCCCGAAGCTCCTTTGAGAAAACTGTTGTGGTTTATCATTTTCAGGAAGTATAATACCGATTGGTGGATTCTCTCTCCAAGAGAATTTCTACCATAAAAGGTACCATGTATCTTCTGGTCGTGCCCCTAACCCTCACAAACCCAACCTGGAAATCACCATTTGACATAAATCATGGCGTCTGGGCAGTTCCTTTTGCTAAAAGCCGACATGCTAACCATCCGCCTTCAAGGTCTTACTGAAGATTTAGACTTAAAAGGAACCTTGGCCGATAAGATCGCAAATAGAGTTTCGACTCATCTTCATCGATTATCGAGTCATCCGCTATAAGACAAAGCAAGATCACAAGTGATTCAACCCTCTTGAGTATCGGATAATGGATACTTTCCATAATCATGTAAATCTTAGAACTAATGAAATCTTATCAAATATGAATTAACTCTTATCTTGCAGGGATCAAGCCTTCACTAGGGCTGAAGACCTAGGCACCATGTAATACCCAGGCACCCTCAACAAGCCTTTGGTACCTCTTCAGGATAAATCCAAGGCATAACCCTATGATCAACTCCCACCGTCGTCACTCGACCATACTAGGATTACGAAGACCTAGGCACCTACGTAAGACCTAGGCACCCAACCTTAGGGTTGTCATTCAACCTCAAGACTACCAAAGACCTAGTCAACTCTCAAGAGTTCTAGGCATTCGAATCCTCAGTCGAATTAAAAGGCCTTAGTAACTCTTCAGGGTAAACCTAAGGCACAACATATGGTCGAATCCTCCTATACAACTCGACCATCATGGCTAATAGAAAACTTAGGCGTACAAATAAGTCCTGGGTGACCCAACCTCAGAATTGGTATGTCAACAAGCCCTTGGTACCTCTTCAGGATAAATCCAAGGCACAACCCTATGGTTGACTCTCACAATCGCCACTCGACCATACGGGGATTACGAAGACCTGGGCACCTACGTAAGACCTAGGCACCCAATCTTAGGGTTGTCATTCAGCCTCAAGGCTACCAAAGAGCTAGTCAATTCTCAAGAGTTCTGGACATTCAACTCCACAGTCGAATTAAAAGCCCTTGGTGCCTCTTCAAGGTAAACCCAAAGCACAATATATGGTCGAATCCTCTAGTACAACTCGACCATCATGGCTAATAAAAAACCCAGGCATCCAAATAAGTCCTTGACAACCCAACCTCAAGGTTGGTATGTCGATAAGCCCTTGGTACCTCTTCAGGATAAACCCAATACACAACCCTATGGTCGACTCCCACCGTTGCCACTCGACCATACGAAGATTATGAAGACATAGGCACCTATGTAAGACCTAGGCACCCAACTTAATGGTTGTTATTTTGCCAAAAAGGTATTCATAAACCTAAGGTATGAATATTAAGTGTATGACCAATACTTAATTGATCTAAAAACTTAAGCAGTCATCTGCCAAGTTCTGGTCAATTAAATGCTCAGTCAAACTAATGTATCAAGTGAACTAGTTGTCATAAGTTCCCAGCATGGGTCGACACATCACAACTAACTCACTTCAACCAACATTTCAGATAAGAACAAAGCTACAAAGCTAAAGGAATAGAAACAATAAAGGCAAGCTCAAGAATGAAGATAAAAGTTAATTTTCCATTCAATAAGGGTAAACTTAATTACCAGCTTCTCTAAAAAAGGAAAAAATATATGCAAGTCTTCAAAGCTCTCGACCAGATCCGAAAGTTAGACTTGGTGATCTCCTGGTGGTAGCAGTTTAGAAGATTTTCCAAGGGCCCTAGCAACGGGATCGACCCCATCATCACTCGCTGATAAATCCAACCCGCCTCCACTCTTTTCGACATCTCTTAACAAACAAAGATAGCAGGAGACACAGAAAGGATAGAAGCGGTCTGGAGTAGGATGAGAGTTGTGAGGCACAAGAGAAGCGAAGTAGTCGACCCCGGCCTTACATGCCAAAGCCACTTCGACCCTTCCTAAGAGGTCATGACACCAATCATCGACCACCCTCTTTTTATACTACTCCAAATCGAGACGAAAAAGTTTGTCCTCTAGTTATTTGACAAGGGTCGTGGATGCCTGAAGCTGTGATTATAGCTCCTCAAAGTCCCTCCTCATCTTTTCGAGAGATAGGCGACTTGATCGAGCCTCCGCCTCAGCCGTCGCCTTGCGACGCTTCTTGGACTCGACCTTCGCCTGTAGATGAACTATCTTCCTTTGAAGGTCCTCAATGGTCCTCACCTGCTTAGAGAACTGGATTTGAAAGCTCTTAAGGAACTCTTCCTTCCCATCCAGACTTCGGCGCCAAGTGCCTTCTTTGTGAGCCAACTCAGCCTCCAAGACAATGATCCTCTTATTTGCCTCCTCCTTGGCTGACTTCTCCTTTGCTAGATCTGCTTGGCATTCTAGGGAATACTCAAGTTGATTGAACAGAGCGTGCCCCAGAAAAATCCCCTGAGCCAAACAAGTATGGAGAGCTTGGTGTATGCCAACACTCGGCATATCCTCCAAAATCCTATCGCCAGCACCATTCTCCATCTAGTCTGATAGAGTTCTAGCTCTCCCCTCGACACCATCATCCACCCCTATCGGCTCCTTGCCAGGATGACGAGATGCCTTAGGAATAGTATTAGGGCTGACAGCATCCTCATCGGCCGTTAGGGCTGTTGTCTTCCTACCAGGAGAAGACTCGTCTATCTATCCTGACATTTTCCAAGCGGTTAATATGAGTTACCAACTGACCCGTCCTAGGTTGTTGGGGCCCCACAATTAGTTCGATTGGATATTGTCTCTCGACCCTTGCCCTCCCCCTCAATTCAGAGGCAATTTTGGCTGCATGAGGCATTAAGATAGCCAATCCTTAGCGTTAAAGTCCTCCATCATCTTCTTATGGGGTCTAGCAATGGAACTTGACCCCTCGGTCCCTGCATTCCTCTTGTAATTTTTTGCCAACAGAGGAACGAGGCTCACCATTGCCTAGAAGCCAGTGGAGGATAAGACCATGGAGATGCCCACCATCTGGAGTGACACATCATCAAATAGAGCATTGCTCTCCCTGGCCCAACATAGGAACAGATCTTTTCTAGGTCCATCATATCAGAATTACTAGGGGGGATTAGACTCAAAGCTTCTTCATTCACCTCCGGCCAGCCCGAGCAGGTGAAGACGCTTTCGTCACCATAGACCCACACAAATCTCCACCTCCAGTCCTCATCCAACTCCAAAGAGTCGAGACAAGCTAGAACTCACTATGATAGTGGTAGAAGTAATGATGGTCCTTCTCAGTCGACCCCATGTTGATCAGGTGTCCAAGCAATCTCAAGCTTGGTTGGACTCCAACATGGTGGCAAACGATGATGAAAGCCAATAGAATCACCACAACATTCGAATAGAACTGGGAAGGGGAGACTCCTAGAGTAGTGTGCACCACCTTAATAAAAGGGTGTAAGGACAGCCGTAAGCCATGCTTCAAGTGGGCTAAGTACAGTGGTACTCGCTTCGCCATAATAATACACTGGCTCGCTTATCTCCGACGCCGCCAAGGTGAGAGTCCGGGGGATATTGTATTGATCATACAACCCCACTAGATTGTCCATATGGACCCTCAAGAGGATAAGTAGAAGAACAACGAGCCTCTCCACACTATGGGTAGAGGTTGAAACTTGAGAGGCCATGGAATACATTTTTTAAAAAAGCTTGGAGGAATATTAGGAAATTTGTCAGAATGAAGATTCGTAAAATAACTCTCTTAACATCAAGAGACCATTTATAAGTTTATGTAGAAGTGCGTGGAAGGATTTCAAAGGACGTGATGATTTTCGAAGCAACCAAGTCAGATCCACTTTGGAATCTAAAGCGCTTCACTCGAAACATGAAGCACCACCCTCATTTAATGCCCCACTTTCCAATACTCAAAAAATGGACGATCCTCCATTATGTCCATGATGCTTCGTTTCCTAAAATGACGGTTCAGATCTTTGATAATGTCAGCCATGAAAAGCGGAGTCATGATGGGTAAAAAAGGATGCCTGATGATGTCAGTCATGTCTCTAAGATGAAGACTTCTCGGTTTCTCATCCTCAGCAGGCTTGTATTGATCAGAGCATATCTTGTTTCACTTGGACCCGACTAAAAGTCGACTCCAACCAAAAAGGGCCAACTGTTATGGTGTTTACTAACCTAAGATATGGGTATTTGCAAAATGATAAAATAAGAGTCTTGGCAAAATGACCTCAACCCACATAAGTGGCCCAAGCCCAATAGAAGCCTCGCCCCCGTCGACTCATCAAGTCGACATTCTCTCATGCCAATATGAAAGGTGGTATCAGTTAACCCTATTGTCGAGGACGACCCACCTAGGACACTCGACCATTCACTTGGCCACTCACAGAGACGACTTAATGAACATCCCTTGCTGTCGGCTAAGTTGAAGACCCAACCCCTACCTCAAGCTTATCCCTAAGAGTATATGTCAGCATTTCAGTCCACCTCGGACAAGCCATATCTAGATTTTGGTCTGATGGTCTCCATGACTTGTCAGCCACCCACGTGCATTCTGCCACGCTCTCAATCACTTCTCGAAAAATGCAGAGATACTATCTCCCGTACCGAAGTGACTTCCCCTCCAGTCGTCAGCCGACATTTGTAAACCGAGGAATGACTCAGCACGCCAGCGTGCCTTCTGTCACGCTCTTAATCACTTCCCAAAAAATGCAGAGACACTCTCTCCCATGCCGAAGTGACTTCTCCTCCAGTCGTCAGCTGACACCTGTAAGGGGGGGATGACTCGGCTCTTAGCCCATACTTCATCACCGCCTCCCTAGGTAGGACTAGGGGGACCTATTAATCCCGGCAACAGAGATATATACAGGTAGACTCCTAACTTCTAAGGGGGTAAGACCTAAGAAAAAGGCGCAAGCTAAGGCTTCCTCTCTCTCCCTCTCTCTCTTAAAAAGGAAAACAACCCATAGTTCTTCATCTAGACGGAGGAGCTCACGTAGATCCTCTAGGCATTCACATTGCTACTTTAAGAACCATATCGGTTCCTGACCTTCCCCTTTCCCACTTGAGTTTCACTAACTTGGTCGTCGGAGGAACCACGGGGAACCGGTCCCCGCCCTCTCACGGGTTCTTCTTGTCTGTGCAGCTTGGGCATCAAGCCCCTGTTCAAAAACCTGGCATAAAGTCGAAGAAGGGAACAGTCCCTCCACCACTCTCCCTTACCCCGTCACAACAAGGACCCAGGGGGGGGCGATCCAGTTCTGCATCAGAACCGATCCCAGCCCAGATCCGATTGACTGTTTAGTCCTAGCCATCAACAATATGTATTTAGATATTTCGAACACGGATACATATATTTCACCACAAAACCATATCCGTAACCATATCCTATCGGTTATAGATTTGAGTAACCATATCTGTATCCTAATAGATACAGTTATAGATATTTTCCCGGATACGGATACAGTTTATCATCCCTACGGATAATGGTTTATTTCTCTCATGCATCATTGTGGCGGTGATTGCTGAAATTTAAAGTGATTGCTCATTCTCAGGAGCTTTTGTATTTACTCCAAAGTGATGACTGTTGTTCTAGTGCATTGTTATTCACGATTGCCCTCTCGCAGGCAGCAATATTCATTATCTATTTATTGCCACTTGTAACTGTTCCATGGATTTTACTCACCGTTTTACTCAGGATTTTTTTTACTGAGAAACTCTCAACATATCGGAGGAGACACTCGACTAATTAGATGAACCAACAAGTAGCAGCGAATTAATCTCTTTCAAAACTTCTCTTTCGGAACTTCTTCAATCCAAGATCCAGCAGAGTCAAAACCATGACCAAGCGTCGCCAAGTGATGGGCTATTTTGTTTGCATCCCTAGATACATATTTAATTGATAGAGAATTACAAATCTGAACAAGCTTAGTTTCTTCCACAAGCAAATCACCAAGAGGATGATGACCAAAAATTCCCAAACAAAGAAGTTGAACAATTCTTAAGCAATCGGACTCCAAATTGTCAATCGTAATTGTTAATCATAGATGGATAAGGGTACATCCAAATAAGTGGGACTTAGCTTAGCTTAGATATAAGATATTTGACTATATCTAATTGGATTAGAATTGGATTATTTCCTCTCTTTAAATAAAAATGTATTGTGAAAAGAAAAGACATAAGTGTTACGCCCCGAGCTCCCAAGCCCGTTGGTACGATGTAAATTCTAAGACCCACGAGGTGCAACACATAGCTTGGATCCACTATCAAAATTGACTAGTCAATATTATACTTAGCTTTTAATAACTATCATTTGTTGGATATAGGTGCCCTGCAGGCAATAATTGTATATTGTAACAGGACCTATATGAATATAACATCTTTGTTTAAAATAATAGTATGCTATTTTGGTCAGATTTATCTGGTATTTTAAAATAGATAAAGTCCTTAGAATGATACCAGACTATCAGACATTTCGGATATGATCGTAATGAAGAGATCTGGTTTGTCGCTAACGTATATTCTAAAATGTTCCTAGTCAATGAAGTGTTGAAAATGGGACATCATCACTTTGGGAAGACTAGTGTATACTCTATTTCGCATTTGGTAGGATGATGATCCATCTCTTGGATCATTGATGTGAGACATCAAGATATAGTATACAGGTGACTCATTAGTGAATGAGTTGACTGAACGACTCAATGAGAACATCTAGTTGGTAATTATACTTAACTGTTAAATAGAAGTTCTCAAGTGATATAGTACATAGTAGTCTCATGACCTGAGACATGAGTGCAATATCTTATATGTCAGTATAGGTGTACTTGGACTTTTACCTAACCACAGTTCTCTTCGAGTTGTGCATAACAGTTCTTGTTGGGTACATCCCGAGGCATAAGTAGATATTGAGATGCCACTATGGGATTCGTCTCTCCCAGTATAGGGGGTTGATGTCATAAGATTGTTTGATATAACTATAACCTGGAAATCATTGGCCGGGGTAAATAAGATAAACTGAGTGTCAGTTTGATCTTAAAGGTAATGAGTTTAATATCAACAAATACTAATTGAGCAATTAGGGTTTGACAGTTTTCTATACCCTAGGCTCAATGGTTTGACATGGTTTGACGAAGAGACCAGACTGTACGGTATTATCACTAAGTGGTCCTGATAAAATTGTGTTAGCATCTTGCAGATATTTATCACAACTTATACCCGGGTAGTCTTCATGTGTAGCTAGCACCTCTGTTGTACTTGTGGATATCATCCACTGCCGAGTTCTTAAGTTGGGCCCTAGAGTCACACCAAGCGCGTGTTAGACCCTAGAGGGGGGGTGATTAGGGTCTTATGCTAATCTAATCCGATTAAATACCAATTAAAACTAATTAATAAATATATTCTTGCAAGATAGATATATAAAGAGTTATGTGCAAGAATATGCAATATACACAAGGTGATATATCCTATAAGATAGATATGCAAGGATATATAAACAATAAGATATATCCTAACAAAGAGATATAAACAATGTATGTGTAATGATATAAAACTAACACAAGGGTAAACAATATGAACTAGATAGTGGATCATATAAATAATGATGTAGGCGTATAAAACTTCCTATAGGTCCCTTAACACAGCTCGACGACGCCGATTCGACAAATGGACCATCGGGCGACATATCCAAGCACAACCGTTAGCCTGCAAACACCGAAGCTAAACGATACGCGACGAAGCGAACTAACGAGGCTACGAAGCTAACGAACCGCACGTGAACAACGGAATGCATCCATTCGCATGCGGAATCAAGTCAACGGTTCGGGGAGTCAACGAGTCATCCAATCAAGAGAGGATTCGAACTCAAACACCAAGGCGGATTTACTGCCAAATCAGGAACCCGACTTACTACCAAAACTGGAATCAAGTCAACGAGTCGTTTCCAGATCAATCAACCACACAACCGAATCACGGACATAACCAGAACCGGAAACAACGGAAAACGACGAAACGGACAACACCCGGAGTGGCTCGGCCCAAGCCGAGCCACCCCCTGGGGTGGCCGAGCCACCTCATGGTGGCTCGGCATGAGCCGAGCCACCTTGAGGTGGCCGGCGGCTCGGGTGGCTTCTGACTCGTGTGCGCGGGCACAGGTTCGAGTGCCTATAAATAGGCTAGGCATCCTTCATTTTCAAAGGTTGGAATTTTTGGAGAGAGGCGAAGCCCTACAGGATTCGAAGCTCCAAACTTAAAAAGATTCAAACTTTAGGACGTCAAGGACTTGTTCATCCAGATCTGGTGCTCGGCGATCGTCAACGCCAAATAAGGCAGGTGTTCGAGAGGACCGGATCTCAGATCTACGTCGATATACTCCGGATCAAAGCTTGGTCTTTGATCCCGAGATTTGAGCGATTGTTTCCTTGGTGAAACAATCCCTCCGGCTATTATTTCCTTGGTGAAATAATACCCGTTATACTGCATAGATCCGACCGGATCTAGATCTCGCGGTGGTCCACGGATAAACCCCGGCGCAGGCAAACAACCCACGCAAGCGAGCGACCGCAAAACAAGAACTCGTGATTTGTTCGACAAACAAGAGAAAAAGTTGTAATCTTTCTTTTCTTTTATTTTGATTTTCATTGTAACCGGATCTTATAAAAAGATCGGATCTTTGTAACCGATAAATAGTTATTGAGAGTGCAATGGAATCAATGAAGAAAGACACGATTTTTCCCGCGAACAATCTGGCGACTATAGTGGGAGCCGCCGATCTCGCTGCCGAGATCGGAGCGTCGCAGCCGCGGATCTCGATCCCAGTCGTGGAGGAGGTCGAATACGAGTTCGACCAGCAGAAGTTCGAGGAGTACTTGTCGTCCTCGTCCGGATCTACCTCCCCCCGCAAGTCCAAGAAGTTCTCCTCCAGGAGAAAAGTTCGTTGGTACGAAGAAGTTGAAGCTACCAACGACAACCTCACCCCGCTGGATGCCAAAGTCGCATCGGGTGAGATCCCTCCAAATCCCAACCAGGTCAGATCTGCTCTAGCCAACCCTTCCGTTGCAGAGGGCGTGGTGACTCTCTCGAAGAGAGCCCGCCAAAGGCAACGTCAACGCCTTGCGAAACAATTCGCAAAGGCCATAGAGTCTGTTGACGGGATTCGCTACAACGCGGATCTGAAGAACAAAAGAGGCAAGCAGCCTCAACAACAGATGAATGGTGGTTCCTCCAAGCCGCCAACAATGGAATGGGTCCGTGTCAAACGGAACCGTTCAACGCTGGAGGAGCTCATTCGCAAACGCCGCGCATCATCAGCGCAGGCACGGGCTCAAGCTGAAGAAGCCCGTAGAAAGTTGCAAAAGGACGTGGCCAAGAAACCGCCACCAACTCGCAAAGTTTGGAGGCCGAAGTCCGAAGTGACGATTCAGGCCAAAGAGCAACCCCTGCAGCCTTCGAAGCAGGTTCAACCTCCGGCGAACCAAGCAAAGTCGCCGACAATTCCCATGGCTACTCAGGGAGGTCACGTAGAATCATCCCGGAGAAAGAAGTCAGTTTTGGAGCGTCTCGGTCCACTTCCTAAGGAGCGAGGCAAAGCTCCAATTCAGGAATGTTTGGGCCCAATGAAGAAGCCCCAAACGATTCAACATGCTGGGGGTCGCCGCAACCCTCAACATGACAACGAAATCAGGGCACCCAAGCGCACTACTTTGCGCATTGAAATTCAGGAGCCCGCTAAAAATTCATGCCCACAAAGGCGTGTGTCAAGGCGTGTGACTCTCGAAAGCCCGAAGAAGGCAGTTCGCCCTCAGAAGGAAACATTCTCGTCTGATGACGAGGACGTTATACCTGAGAAGTCGTGTCAACCCACGATAGGTCACTCCGATCGTCAAGCCGACGAGTTGTACTATCGTGATGGGAGCACGAGGAAAACCAGGAAGAGGAGTCCTCAGAGACTAGAGACTCAATGTCCCTGTTCCAAACTCATTCGGGCGGTATTGTCTGAGTGTAATTGCATCAAGACGGTCCCTGAAAGAGTTTCGGTTTTCGAAAGGCTCAGCACTGGAACGCCAAAACCAAGGCATAGGCGTTTCCGACAAAGAAGAATGGCAGTCGGTGATGGAGAATTTCCGAGGGTCACCGCCAATATGACCAGCAAGGGAACATCGGCTCAGGACAACCCCGAGGCGATTCCAGAGGTGCCTCGTCGTGTAACTCGTCTGCAGTCCGGAGCTATTATTCGTGGAACCTACGGTAGGGTTCGGACAAGATTACCTTCGGGAGATGAAGAATCAGATGCTGGCTCGGCATTTGCATCTGATAACACCGTATCCAGTGAGGGACAACCCCGCGAATCATTCATGATAAGCGCGTAACAAGTGGCCAAAATGCTCGAAGAAGCCATGGCCAAATAACAGGAGAGCTTAAGGCTCGAGATGCAGATGGCCATGCAGACCATGAAAGAAATGCATGAGCAACAAATCCATGCATTGAGGAACCAACAAGGTGAACCAAGTCGTCGTAACCAGAACAATCTGGAAGATGAGGACACAGGGGTAAACGAAACTCATAACGCTAATAACCCTGTCGTCAATGCAGGGGGTGGTAACGAGGATGCCAACGAAGGTACAGGTGAAAACCTGAAGATCAAAAACCTCGAGAATAAGATCAATACGTTGATTTTTGCTCAAGAGGTGAAGAAGACGGGCATTCCTTGTCCATACCCAAGAGAGTGGGAATCAATCCCCTATCCGATGAAGTTTAGTCTAATCAACTTCACGCCGTTTGATGGGAAGGGTTCCCCCACTCAGCATTTGATTTATTTCAAATCATACCTGGGTGTTATCTCCGGCAATGAGCCTCTGATGGTGCGGTCATTCGTTGGCACTCTTCGCGGAGCCGCCTTCAATTGGTATCGCCGCCTCAAGCCAGGAAGCGTGAATAGCTGGGACGACATGGAGACAAAATTCCTCGCTAACTTCTTCGACGACGACACCGAGATATCCATCGGAACGTTGCTCGACGAGAAACAAAAGGACGGGGAACCGGTCGAAACCTTCGTCAAGAGGTTCCGGAACAAAGCATTGAATTGCCGGGACCCGATCACCGAAGAGTTCATTCTCCAGACTTGCCACAACAACCTCGCATTGGACGTGTTGGAAGCAATGGGGACAGCACCGTCCAATACTTGGAAAGACTTGAAGGTCCGAGGGGAACAAGCCGAACGCTTCCTCCGAAGGAAGACGGCCGAGAGGAGTCAATCGACGACAAATCCTCCGAACTCGAACTTCGCCTCACGTGGTAAAGGAAAGACACCCGCAACGACTGTCGATGCTAATCAAACATCGCAACAGCAGTCCCGGAGGCAGCAAAAGACTTCGGATCAGAGGCCTCAAAAAGAATACTCCTTCAAGGACGAAGATGTTCCAGCCATCTTCAAATCCCTCCTTGACAATAACAAGATCAAGCTCCCACCGATCACGAATCAGGAGGAAGCTGACGATATTGCGGATCCGAAGTACTGCGCATACCACAGGAGGATCCTTCACCCAACCAAGGCATGCTTTACACTCAAGAATAGCATCCAGACCTTGGTTGAAGCCGGTGTCATAACACTAGAGTGAGCCAGTTGAAAACGGCATAACTCCGACCGGTATAAGAGTATAAACTGCTTCCTGACACTCTGATAAGTATATGAGTATAAACTGCTTCTCAATCCTCCGACCGGTATAAGAGGTTAAACTGCTCCCTGATACTCCAACAGGTATATGAGTCTAAACTATTTCCACGGGAAGTTCCTGGAGAATGCCATGCGGGGTATTCTTAAGGATAACCCGATCATGCAGCTGATACAATGCTACACCCAGTTTTGTAAAGAAAGCTGGGGGTGGATAATTCATGTAACGGGAAGTTCCCGGAAGAATGTTAAATATAATATTCTTAGGGATAACCCGGTCATGATTAATAAAGTGATAAACACTAAACTCCTAATTTCCGAACACTCTTTTGCTGAGATGAAATCCGATCACTTCATTGGATCAATTTTCCCTCACAAAACTCTCATTGGTGTTTGACGACTCATAGTCTCCACCACAGAATCCCCCACCGATCAAACTAATTGACGGTGGGTCCACTAAAATTCCTTTCGGTTAAATCCACTCAAACTTTTGATGTATCTGTGCACTCAACACTCCTATTGTTAGAGTCCGGATATAATACTTGGAATTTTGATATCAATCCTTGACGAATTATCAAACCCCTTTGTGTTAAGTCCTTATAACTTAACACCAAGAATACCCCCTTTGAGTGATTTGTACGAATCAACATTCTTACAGTAATTTGTACTCTCACTCTCACTTTTTACTTGGTCAAACCTTCCTACAGTTAGGGCCAAAACCAAAATCCCCTCTCGGTTCTTTCAATGAACGAGAGGCCCACAAATCGAGCGATCAAACCTTCTTACAGTTAGGATCATTTTAAACCCCCCACTTGGTCAAACCTTCCTACAGTTAGGACCACAACCAAAATCCCCTCTCGATTCCTCCAATGAACGAGAGGTCCGCTTTCAAATCGAGTGATCAAACCTTCCTACAGTTAGGGTCATCTCAAGCTCCAGTTTGGTCAAACCTTCATACAGTTAGGACCAAAACCATAATTCATTCTCGATAAACGAGAGATTCATCTTTAGTTCGGTAATCAAACCTTCTGACAGTTAGGGTTATCCGATTCTTTTCGATTCTCGGAGTGGAGATCCCACTCTTAGTTTCACCTTTCCGAATTCTGGGGGTGGAGATCCCACCTCGAGTTTCCTTTCCTTCTTTGTTTAGGGAATAGAATATAAAATTCTTCCTTCCCACACCAATCATTTTCTAAGAATTTTGGATTCATTCTAGGTATTTTATCCCAAAATCTAAGCAGGGATAAGTCTGCGCCTAACACGCGCTGCCGGTTTAGTCTTTCTCCGTAGAAGAAGACACCAGAGTTCGATTCTGGGGTATTTTATCCTGAAACCTAAGCAGGGATAAGTCTGCGCCTAACACGCGCTGCCGGTTTATTCTTTCTCCGTAGAAGAAGACACCAGAGTTCGATTCTGGGGTATTTTATCCTGAAACCTAAGAAAGGATAAGTCTGCGCCTAACACGCGCCGCCGGTTAGTTCTTAACCGTTAAAAAGAACACTCGCCCACATATTCAACATTGTGGCAGGCTGTTATTAATAACACCAAAATCCATGCCTTGCACGCATGGGGAATTTTATCCTGAATCCTAAGAAAGGATATGCCGACGCCTAACACGCATCGCCGGTTTAGTCTTTCGCCGATTGAAAAAGACACCAGGGTCTAAACCTGGGGAATCTTATCCCGAAGCCTAAGAAGGGATAAGCCAACGTCTAATACACGTTGCTGGGTAGCCTATTCCCATAATAATGGCAAAGTCTACATATTCAAAGTTGTAGCACAAAGTCTAAGGGAGTTCATTCCTTTAGCACAACGTCACATGCGGAACGGACTAAAACAATCCGCATGTAAGCCCGACTCAAACGGTAGTCGGTAAAAGCATCTCAAATCCGTTGAAGGCTGGGGGTTAGCCAAAAAACCCTAAAGTCAACGCCTAACACGCGTCGCCGGGTAACCTATTCCCGTAACAAATGGTAAAGTCTATGTATTCAACATCATAGCACAAAGTCTAAAGGAGTTCATTCCTTTAGCACAACGTCACATACGGAACGGATTTAAACAATCCGCATGTAAGCCCGATTCAAACGGTAATCGGTAAGAGCACGTCAAATCCGTTGAAGGCTGAGGATTTGCCAAAAATCCTAAGTCAACGTCTCATACACGTTGCTGTTTAGTCTTTTCACAGGAGAAAGACGGAGTCTACATATTCAATATCGTAGCACTAAAAGGGTTAACTCTTTTAGCTTAACGTCACATGCGGAACGGACTTAAACAATCCGCATGCTAGCCCGATTCAAACGGTAGTCGGTAAAGGCTAATCAAACCCGTTGATGGCTGAGAATTTGCCAAAAATTCTACGAGTCATTGACGCATCAATTCTATGGATTGGTCTCGTGACTCGAGTATCCGCCACGCTCCAATACCTTAAGAGCTTAAACTGTGTATACTCCAGAAGACGTACGAGTATAAACTGTATCGTACGTCGAACAATACGTCGCAATGAAGCCTGGACGCCGGACAACGCGTCGTAATGAAGCTCAAACGCCGGACAACGCGTTGTAAATAAAGATTCAACGCCGTCAATCGATGATCAGTTCTATGTTGAATCCAACTCGAGCTAAAAAGTCAAGAAATGAAGAATCGGTTTCAAGTTCAAAGTTCCAACAGACGGTCAGACAATAAATGTAGCACCGGAATCCTTACAGAAGTTCGACAAAGCACCGAATAACCTGGAGGACTGAAGGAATCAAGAACAGAAGCCACTCTATCCCGTCGTTACCGATTGAATGATGGGACAATCACATCCAAAGTATTCCAGACTCTTCTATAAAAGAACGAGGCTGAAATACTTTGGAGGGGGTATCTGTAGGCGTATAAAACTGCCTATAGGTCCCTTAACACAGCTCGACGACGCCGATTCGACAAATGGACCATCGGGCAACATATCCAAGCATAACCGTTAGCCTGCAAACACCGAAGCCAAACGATACACGACGAAGCGAACTAACGAGGCTACGAAGCTAACGAACCACACGTGAACAACGGAATGCATCCATTCGCATGCGGAATCAAGTCAACGGTTCGGGGAGTCAACGAGTCATCCAATCAAGAGAGGATTCGAACTCAAACACCAAGGAGGATTTACTGCCAGATCAGGAACCCGACTTACTGCCAAAACTAGAATCAAGTCAACGAGTCGTTTCCAGATCAATCAACCACACAACCGAATCACGGACATAACCGGAATCGGAAACAACAAAAAACAACAAAACAGACCTGACCCGTGGTGGCTCGGCATGAGCCGAGCCACCTTGAGGTGGCCGGCGGCTCGGGTGGCTTCTGACTCGTGTGCACGAGCATAGGTTCGAGTGCCTATAAATAGGCTAGGCATCCTTTATTTTCAAAGATTGGAATTTTTGGAGAGAGGCGAAGCCCTGCAGGATTTGAAGCTCCAAACTTAAAAAGATTCAAACTTTGGGACGTCAAGGACTTGTTCATCCAGATCTGGTGCTCGGTGATCGTCAACGCCAAATAAGGCATGTGTTTGAGAGGACCGGATCTCAGATCTACGTCGATATACTCCGGATCAAAGCTTGGTCTTTGATCCTGAGATTTGAGCGATTGTTTCCTTGGTGAAACAATCCCTCCGGCTATTATTTCCTTGGTGAAATAATACCCGTTATACTGTGTAGATCCGACCGGATCTAGATCTCGCGGTGGTCCACGGATAAACCCCAGCGCAGGCAAACAACCCACGCAAGCGAGCGACCGCAAAACAGGAACTCGTGATTTGTTCGACAAACAAGAGAAAAAGTTGTAATCTTTCTTTTCTTTTATTTTGATTTTCGTTGTAACCGGATCTTATAAAAAGACTGGATCTTTGTAACCGATAAATAGTTATTGAGAGTGCAATGGAATCAATGAAGAAAGACACGATTTTTCCCACGAACAAATGAGTTATGGACAATGGCGACAAGAAATATAAACATGAGATAAAGTGCGCCAAAGCAAACTCAAACACACGATATGATCACGGAGTTCGGACCTTCCGTCCTACGTCTCCGCTCCCCACTCCCGGGGAGAAATCCACTATCACAACCGGGTTTTCTACACTCACCCGAATAACGTTTACACCTCACAGTATCGGTTTTCAACGCTCATCGATCAACGTCACTCCTCACACTCGGTTTTCTAGTTCACCGAAAACTTCACAACACACTCAGTTTTCTAGCTCACCGAAAACCTTACAACACTCACAATGTAACAAATATAAATTTGTTCTCTACAATAGATGAGAACTCAATGAAAGCACAACTCAATGTCACAATCTCTCACAACCCTAATATACTATGTATGCAAATACAATAAGCTCAAGTGGGTGTGTGTAACAATGAGATATAAATAAAAACTTAACTCAATAAGAACTAGCAATAAGATTGATATGAAATACAATAGTAGAAATGCTAGAAAATAGAGTTAAGGAAACTTCTCTATAAATACAAAGAGAGGAAGATGAAGTGTTGAAGATGAACTCTTCAATAGCTGATGAAAAACTCCTCTTTGTAACAGCAAACCCAAAACAAACTTAAACCAAACTAAACGAGTTTAAACCCTTGTTTAAAACCTTGTTTAAAAACTTCTTGATTAACCTGAAAAGATATCAGCAATGGGGTATATATACCCACTAGAAATCTCAGCCAAAAACCCCAAACTAAAATGACAAAACAACCCCAGAGAAATCAGCTCAGAAGTAGCCGTTAGGAGCCAATGGCTCTTTTGTCGGTCGACCGGAAATCTCGTCGGTCGACCGATGGAGCTTTCGGTCGACCGGACCGGTCGACCGACAAACTCTCTGTTGCACACTGAAGGCTGAACACATGATCGGTCGACCGGTTCGGTCGATCGATAACCGATACTTCAGAAAATCCAGTTCTCAAAACTGTTTTTCTGATTTTAAAAACCTGTTTAAAAATATCAAATAAATTCCAAAAAATATAAAACTTTGGGAAATGATTGTAGACATGATAATAAACATGCTACAATGACTGGTTTCGAAAAAGGACTTTCCAAATGAAAAATATCATCATTTTGTAAATATGTTCAAAAACATGAAAACCTGAAAATTGATATTTTGATATTTTGACTCAAACAACATTTTGAAACCTTATGAAATGATTGTATAGACTTGATAAAAGATATAACATGTTGTTATGAAGTCTATAACCTAGAAATACAATATTTTCATAAGATTGCATATTCTATGCAATATATTCAAAACACTAAGTATGATTTCATTAAATATAAGCTTGTTAAAGGTGAAATCATATATGGGCATATAAACATGAAAACTCAAAACTATGTATGTATATATATAAAACTATATATATGCATAGAAACCAAAACTTGTGTATATATATATATGATTACATATATATACAAGGAAACCAATAAAATGTGTGTGTATAGATAATTGAGCTTAGAGTACTTAACACACATAATATAAATCCTAAACTACATTACCTAAGCAATCTTGATCTTCATTGTAGCTTAACTTGGTACACGATGCGGATGAAGCTTGAACTTGATCTTTAACTTGAATTTGTTCGCGGGAAAAATCGAGTCTTTCTTCATTGATGTCATTGCTATCTCAGTTAACAACTTTATGCGTTACAAAGATCCGGTCTTTTTATAAGATCTGGTTACAATGAAAATCAAAAATAAGAAAAGAAAGATTACAATTTGTTTCCTTTTATGTCGAACGAATCGCGAGCTCCTGTTTTGCGGTCACTCGCTTTGTGTGGGTTCTTTGCCTGCGCCGGGGTTATTTGCCGTGGACCACCGCGTGATCTCGATCCGGTCGGATCTACACGATATGACGGGTATTATCTCACGAAGGAAATAATAGCCGGGTGGGGTACTAATTCACCAAGGAAATAGTAGCCCAAGTGTCGAAATCGACCAAGCGAATTCGAGACTCTTCTCGGGATCTAAGAACCAAGCTTAGATCCGGAGGAAAATCGTGTAGATCTCAGATCCGATCCTCTCGAACTCCTGCCTTGTTTGACGTTGACGTTCACTGAGCACCAGATCTGGAATTCCAAGTCTCCGAAGCCTTCAAAGTTTGGATCTTTGTTTAGAT